>JARQOC010000003.1:815154331-815282893 GCA_033576535.1 Allobates femoralis
TGTGCAGAGCCTTCTTAATACAGTGCACCGGCGCCGGGCAAAATGAGAAATTCCCTCGTTCAGAAGGAATGAGGAAACCACCTTTGGAAGGAATGACAGCCCCGGCCGGAGCAGAACAATATCTTGATGAAAAACCATGAAAGGCGCTCTGCAGGAATCGCTGCCAGCTCAGAAACCGATAGAGGTAATCACCATGACAAAAAACAACCTTCCGAGACAGAAGTCTAAAAGAGACCTCTTTGAAAGATTCAAAGGGGGATCTTTGAAGACCTCTAAGACTAGATTGAGGTCCCACGCCTCTAACAGTCTTCTGTAAGGAGGAACCAGATGGGAGACGCCCTGAATAAAGGTCGTAACTGAGGTTTACCGCAAGGCGGCACTGGAAAAGTGCTGACAGTGCAGGAAAGAGACCCTTGAAGAATCTTGGAGAAAGACCAGCGTCTAGTCCTGACTGAAGGAAGCCTAGAATAACTGGGGGAGAAGACAGGAAAGGCGAGTGGTTCTGAGCCCTGCACCAAGTGAAGAAAGTCTTCTAGGTGTGGTAGTAAATGTGAGCCGAGGCGGGATACCTCGCTCTGAGGATTGTTTTGTTCACTTCTGTGGAAAACCCAGCCTGGGTTAAAAACCCAGGACTCAACAGCCACGTAGTCAAATTTAGGGCCGTGGAATGTTGGTGGCATACTGGGCCCTGAGTTAGGAAGTCCGCTCGGTCTGGAAGACTCTAGGGCAAGTCAGTTACGAGCTGGACACCGGGACGCCCTCCATCGTGATGTTTCTTACCACTCTGGGAATTAAAGGCAGAGGGGTAAAGATGTAAGGAGGGGGGAAACTGACTTCATGACTGGCCTAGTGCGTCCGCTCCCAGCGACTGTGGGTTGTGAGACCGAGCCACGAACTTGGGCACCCTGCCATTCAGGTGTGAAGCCAAGACATACACAGCCGGAGTTCCCCAGCGATGACATATCTGCTGAAAGACCTCCTGATGTACGACCAACTTCCCCGAAGCAGTGCCCTGAAAGATGAGGAAAAAACGTTGCCCAGTTGTCGATGCCCGGAATGTGCACTGCTGAGAGCACTGACCAGGTTGGTTGGGCCCAGCGGAGAATGGGTTCCACCTCGCGCATCGCCAGTTGGTTGTGGGTTCCTCCCTGGTGATGGACAATGCCACAGCAGTGGCATATGTCAAACTGGACACAAAAGTGGCGACCTGCCAGAAAATGGTGAAAGACTTGTAGAGCCAGAAATATGGCCCCAATCTCCAGGAGGGTGATAGGCAGAGTGGATTCCCGTGTAGACAATCTGCCTTGTGCTGTATGGTGCTGGTAAACTGCTCCTCAACCTATCAGGCTGGTGTCGCCTCCCCTGAGAGAGGGAAGCTGGTCGCAGCCATCAGCAAAGGGAGTATTCGAACGCGGAGGATAGTTGAAAAGACCTGTTTAGGGAGAATGGACTCCTGTACCAGGCTCTTAAAAGAGCCATCTGCAGAGGCCTGAGGTGTAGCTTCGCAAAGGGGGGCCACCTCTATGAGGCAACCATCCTGCCTAGGACTCTCATCCCAAAACGGAAGGAGTGAGGCGAAGGGCAAAGTAGAGCTTGCACACCCTGATGTACAGTACAAGACTTGTCCCGAGGGAGAAGCCCCAACCAGCGGGAGGTATCGAAAACCATCCTCAGGAAGGTGATCGTCTGATCCATAACTGGAGAGGATTTGGACAGAATGACCAACCACACCAGACGGGATAGAGTGTCTACTGTAACGTGGACACTATTTTCACAGTCCGTGAAGGAAGGGGCTTTGATCAGAAGGTCGTCTAGATAGGGTAGAACGACTATGCCCCTTCAGTGAAGAATCGTCATAACGGCTGCCATGACTTTGGTGAAAAACCTGGGGGTCGTGGCGAACACGAAGGGTAGAGAGATGAATTAAAAATGGTGCTCGTGGATCATAAGCGCAGGAATTGTTGAAGTGCTTGGGAGATCGGGATGTGGAGATACACATCTCGAAAATCTACTGAGGCCAAGATTTCCCCCTCTTCCATTGATGCAATGATGGATTGGAGGGACTCCATGCGGAAATGACGAAGGCAAATAAAACTTGTTAAGGTGTTTTAAGTTAAAGGGAACCTGACCCCTCCAAATCACCCCCAACTCTATTAATACCTGTCCCTGCACCCTAAAAGATCATTAGCAGCGGTCCTTTTCTGTAAAAAATCCGTTCTGTAACATTGTGAAAAACACCATTATACACTTACATGTCAGGGACTTATTCACGTTGAATAAGTCTCACAGGGCGTTCCCTGTGAGACTCTAAACCAGGGGTGGGGAACTCCAGTCCTCAAGGGCCGCAAACAGTTCAGGTTTTCAGGATTTCCTTAGTTTTGCACAGGTGATAACATAATCACTTGCACTGGTGATGATTCCAATCCCTGTGCAATACTAAGGAAATTGTGAAAACCTGAACTGTTTGCGGCCCTCGAGGACTGGAGTTCCCCACCCCTGCTCTAAACCCTCCTGAGCAGTGCATTATCACGCCCCGATGGGCGTGATAACTAATCCTCGTCCTCCTTGCCCTTCTGTATGGGCGTAATAGCCGGTGTGACGCTATTTGCGTCACATCCGATCCTGGTGACGTGTGTACACCCTTTAGGTGTAAGCCGCCTTCACCATGCGCATTGATGTTCCCCAAGGAAGGAGCTTGGTATGTGGCTCCAAAACACGTCGGAAAATAAACCAGTTATCACCATACCCAGACATCTCGTGTCCTTGATGTTTCAATATCTCCCTGGCAGCAGCGCGGACTTCAGGGTACTTTGTCCGAAGATTTATTTTGAAAACCGCAGTGACCTGTGGAAGTACAGTGACAGCAGCAGCTGCATTTTCTGAGCGATCTAGCTGGTTGTGTGCTACACAATCATACCAGGTGAGCTATTCTGAGATTGTTAATCTAAATCTGTCTAAGGCGGCCGTCACACGCTGAGATATCTCTAGCGATATTGTAAGCGATCACGTGCACGCGCGATCGCTTACAATATCACTCACATCGCTGGTGAGATGTCACACAGACAGACTCACCAGCGATGTGGATCCGCGATCTCGCTGGTAACTATGGTACACATCGGGTAACTAGGCGCCGCGCGTCGCTTAGTTACCCGACGTGTACCATAGTTACCATCTCCCAGCATAGACTCTGTGCTGGGAGATCGTTCATCGTGGTGTTATACACCACGATGAGACAGATCGTCAAATCGCTCATCGCTAGATCTGAGAACCGGAGCTCAGATCAGCGATGTCACGATCAAGCGATTTAACATCGTAAATCGCTTGATTACATGCAACGATTTCTTGCCCGATATCGCTTAAGCGATCAAAAAGGAGATCGCTTAAACGATATCGGGCAAGAAATCGTTGCGTGTGACGGCCGCCTAAGAGATAAGACCCTATTGCGCATTCTCAACACTCTAGATATATTGTTAACGTATTTGGCCCCCTTGAACCTTTCAACCTTTTGCCACATTTCAGGCTTCAAACATAAAGCTATAATATTCTAATTGTTGTTTGAAGAATCAACAACAAGTGGGACACAATCGTGAAGTGGAACAAAATGTATTGGATACTTTAAACTTTTTTAACAAATAAAAAAACTGAAAAGTGGGGCGTACAATATTATTCAGCCTCTTTACTTTCAGTGCAGCAAACTTACTCCAGATGTTCAGTGATGATCTCTGAATGATCTCTGAATGATCCAATGTTGTCCTAAATGACTGGCAATGATAAATAGAATCCACCTGTGTGTAATCAAGTCTCTGTATAAATGCACCTGCTCTGTGATAGACTAAGGGTTCTGTTTGAAGTGCAGAGAGCATCATGAAGACCAAGGAACACACCAGGTAGGTCTGAGATCCTGTTGCGGCGAAGTTTAAATCCGGATTTGGATACAAAAATATTTACCAAGTTTTAAACATCTCAAGGAGCACTGTGCAAGTGATCATATTGAAATGGAAGGAGTATCAGACCACTGCAAATCTACCAAGACCCGGCCGTCCTTCTAAACTTTCATCTCGAACAAGGAAAAGAATGATCAGAGATGCAACCAAAAGGCCCATGATCACTCTGGATGAACTGCAGAGATCTACAGCTGAGGTGGGAGAGTCTGTCCATAGGACAACAATCAGTTTTACACTACACAAATCTGGCCTTTATGGAAGAATGGCAAGAAGAAAGCCATTTCTCAAAGATATCCATAAAAAGACTCGTTTGAAGTTTGCCACAAGCCACCTGGAAGACACCAAACATGTGGAATAAGGTGCTCTGGTCAGATGAAACCAAAATAGAACTTTTTGGCCACAATGCAAAACGACATGTTTGGCGTAAAAGCAACACAGCTCATCACCCTCAAAACACCATCCCTACTGTCAAACATGGTGGTGGCAGCATCATAATTTGGGCCTGCTTTTCTTCAGCAGGGTCAGGAAGAAAGGTTAAAATTGACGGGAAAATGGACGGAGCCAAATACAGGACCATTCTGGAAGAAAAGCTGTTGGAGTCTGCAAAAGACCTGAGACTGGGACGGATTTATCTTCCAAGACAATTATCCAACACATAAAGCAAAATCTACAATGGAATGGTTCAAACATAAACGTATCCAGGTGTTAGAATGGCCAAGTCACAGTCCAGACCTGAATCCAATGGAGAATCTGTGGAAAGAGCTGAAAACTGCTGATCACAAACGCTCTCCATCCAACCTCACTGAGCTCCAGCTGTTTTGCAAGGAAGAATGGGCAAGAATTTCAGTCTCTTGATGTGCAAAACTGATAGAGACATACCCCAAGTGACTTGCAGCTCTAATAGCAGCAAAAGGTGGCGCTACAAAGTATTAACTCAAGGGGGCGGAATAATATTGTACGCCCCACTTTTCAGTTTTTTATTTGTTAAAAAGTTTAAAATATCCAATAAATTTCGTTCCACTTCACAATTGTGTCCCACTTGTTGTTGATTCTTCACAAAAAATTTAGAATTTTATATCTTTATGTTTGAAGCCTGAAATGTGGCAAAAGGTTGAAAAATTCAAGGGGGGCAAATACTTTCACAAGGCACTGTAATTAGCCGAGGCCAGGGAAGCCTGATAAGATATTCCCCGGCTACCGACATCTGGGCTGCAAAGTCTGTCAACTCGGAGGGAAGGCTGCTATCCCGAGTGTAGTGCCCATGTCCTGATTGCCTTAGCGACCCATACAGAGGCAGAGGAGAATGAGAAGGATGAGCCAGTCGCTTTGAGACCAAGCGAGCCAGCTGTTGGACCTGTCGGTCAGCGCGCAAGCTGTTGGACCTGTCAGTCAGCTGGATCCTTGATTGAGGATCCATCAGGCAGGGAAAGCAAAATATTTTTGCTGCTAAGCGGGAAACAGGGTGATCAACCTGCGGGGAGTCTGCCCAGTCTGCCTAGAGCAGGAGAGGAAGAGTAGTGAGGCTCCATAGCCATGCGGTTCCCAAATTTGTTATCTGGACGAGTCCTATGTTAGTTTGGCACCTCCTAGAATTCAGGGTGATCCACAAAAATACATTTCTGTAGGCGCTTTGCCCTCCTGGAAGACACCGCGTGGACTAGTGTTTCACAAGGAGAGTTGTCAACCTTAAGAGCGTGGTTGACTGCCGTGATTAAGACCTCGACCACGTCACAAGCAACGTTTTGGCCTGCCTTTGCAAAAACGCATGCGCTTTGCGTTTTTGAAAATGCACATGCGTTTTTGCATGCGTTTCCATTAAAATCAATGGGGGCAAACACGCAAGCGTTTTGATGCGTTCTTAGCGGTAAAAACGCAAAGAAAAGCAAATGAAGCAAAACGCAGCCCTGCATTAGATGTGAAAGGGGCTGAAGCTGAAACTGGTTCAGCTTGTGCCAGCCAGGAGGTGTATACTGCACGGGAGGAGCCACTCTGTCTTTTTCAGATTCTACTTAGTGTCGCTTCCTATTGGACTGCAGCATAACACCCATGGTCCTGTGTCCCCCAATGAGGCGATTGAGAAAAAGGGGTAATAATCAGTCAGAAAATGCAGCACCAACACAATAATCAGAGCAGATTTCTATTGCATTCTGTCCACCGAATCTTCCTCTTTAGGCTATGTTCACATGATCAGTATTTGAAGCGTTACTGATGCAGTGTGTTTGCGCTGTGAACATAACAATGTGCTGTACAGTACAAGCTCAGTGGATGGATTTATAGAAATCCCATGCCCACTGTGCTTTTCTCCGCAGTGTTAACTGACATGCGGGGTGGCTTTCCATGTTGACACTTGTCCGCAGGATGTCAATTAACGCTGCAGAGTCGGATGCGATCTTGGCTGGTGAATGCAAGGAAAAGCCTGTGTGCCCCAAACGCTGACTGTGGGCATGGGCGCCTAGGTTCACCTGTAGAGATCTCCAATGTCCTGGGGACACTGCGACCAAGAACATAACCTTTTGTTTCATCTTCTTATAGATCCCAGTCAGATCTATTTTTTGTAATATTAAAGTGAAGCTGGATCGGGTGGGGGGGGGATTAGTTATCGCGGCTTCTTAATGTTTGCTCTGTTATCAGTCACAAATATTCTTATATGTCCATCGAAACCCAGCAAGTCCCATATGGAGCCAGAACCAATGCTTATTTGTATGGCCAAAAACAAAAAGATACTGACGTATCTCGATAGCTAAACAGAGAGGAAGGGTCCAATGTTTCAGAGGTTCAGAAATCTAATGATATGACATGGCGCTGTTATGGGAGCAGCCAATTTTTGTGGAAGAGAGCTAGTAGTCCATTTAGATTGCTGCCTCACTATACGTTTTTGTGTGGAGGAAACATTTATAAAGTTTTTTAAAATGTAATTGTCATTTCAGGAGAACTAGCAGCAGAATGTCTATGTCGGTGTCACAGGGCGTTTTGCTCAAAACTCGCATCATGTCATGGCAGCATCTGACGCTGTTCACACTACAGACTGACACTCCACACCGTGGCGTCTCTGATGCTTCTGAGTTGCACAGGCAGGCTCGGGCAGTGATAATGTGTTCTCATTAGTGATTGGGCTAGCAGGAGTTAATCTCTTATTACCTCAAGGATCACATGTTCTGGGAAACCTATCACAGTGGCCCCCTGCCTTTTTAAGATGGTGAATTATGTCTTTGTTTGCCGACTATAGCTTTTCGCATACCGGCCATGTGCTGTGGTGATCCTGTTGCTAGTGATCTGTTGAAGTGCTATTTGGTGTGCTGTGAAAATCTTATCATTTGGTTTTCCTCCATGCTCTTTATTTTCTCCTGTACACCTTTTGTTGTATACCTCTTTGTGTATTGCTAAGATTGATTATAGTTTGCTTCCCGTTGTTATATTTGTGTGAGGTTTTAAAACTCCTGTCCCCCCTGGGTGGAGAAAAGGGGGTATTAGACCCTGGCTGGTCAGGAGCAGGGCAAGAGTGGCTGCTCAGACTTCCTCACCATCATAAGTAACTCTGGGATAAGGGACAGCTAGGGCCCCCCTAGCCCAAGGGTCAGTCTAGGAGTTCCCCAGTTATTCCTTACTACCACGTGACAGTCTGCCCCTCCTCCCCTCTCCATAAAACCTTATGAGCACCAACTGTTATCTCCCATCTCAGTAATGTGTACATTTGTGTTCACTATAGACAGATTTTGCCTGTGAATTAAGAATATTGAAAGTTTGTTATATTCATGTGCACTATTGATTTGTAGAAAAAAAATTATAATGATGGTTATGTTTTAACATTCTGCACCTTTATCTCTACATAGACATCATCATCAATCGGGTTCTGAGATCTTACCTGCTTTGGCCTTAAGCCAGGAGATGGCTTTTCCCTCCAGTAATTCCCATTCCTCTCTCCGGTCCAGGCAAGATGAATGAAGCCAGATCAGGGCCAGGACTGTCGCCCACACTGAGGGATCCTTGGGCTAGTAAAGATAAAAATATGAAAAATAAAATATATTAGGAACAACTGGCAGGAAATGAACATTAATCTAAAGCAAGGGTCCCTGACCACCAATGAATGGACCAGGAACGGGTCGTTTTTATTTCTTTGCGCCGCAGACCAGCACTAAACACTGACAGAGTGCTCTACGGCGGCTCAGGGCACACTGTAGGCACTGCTGAAGGTGGCACTTTTAGTTTAATAAGTCCTATTGTTCGGGTTCGGTAGGCTCGCCCAGACTTTTTTTTTAAAGTCTGAGTTCGGGGCTGAACGTGACTCCAACTTGAGTCCAAACCCTGAACTCAGATTTTAAAGTTATGAGATGGGGGCTGTAAAAGAAAGCATATAGTTATTAAACAGCAGCTCATACTTACCGCGTCCCGCCATGTCTACTTCCAGGGCCGCTCATTAACTTCCTGGATATTCACTGCAGAGGGACCCAACAGCCAATCACAGACCCTGTCACAGATAATGGGCATCTGTGATTGGCTCTTGGGAGTAATCTGGAAACTGCCCCTACATTCTAGATGCTAGAATGTATGGGCTGGTCACTGTCTGTGACAGTGTTTGTGATTGGCTATTGGGCCCCTCACCCACTGACTGAGATCATAGTAATCTATTATATAATTGCCGTAGCTGACTTCCGTCGGAGCGGCGCAACTTCCGGTGGCTTGGTTAGCGAGTCGTTGCAGCCTCGCGAAGCAATGCCCGCGAAGCGGGCATTGCGAGTCGCTGACACCTACCACTAACCAAGCCACAGAAGCCCATACTACTGTAGTCTACACCGCTATAGTATACTACAGTCCCATGCCCATAAGCGCCATGGGACTGTAGTAGACCATCGCGCTGTACACTACAGCCCCCTGCCGCTCTAAGCCACTACGCGCTGTACACTACAGCCCCCTGCCCCCGCACCCCTACACCCTAAGCCCCACCCGCCGCACCTAAACACCTACCCCCTAAGTCCGCCGCACCCCTACACCCTAAGCCCCGACCCGCCGCACCTATGCCTCTACCCCGTAAGCCCCGTCGCACCTAACCCTCTACACCGCTATAGTATACTACAGTCCCATGCCCATAAGCGCCATGGGACTGTAGTATACCATCGCGCTGTACACTACAGCCCCCTGCCGCCCTAAGCCCATACGACTGTAGTGTACACCGCTATAGTATACTACAGTCCCATGCCCATAAGCGCCATGGGACTGTAGTATACCATCGCGCTGTACACTACAGCCCCCTGCCGCCGCACCCCTACACCCTAAGCCCCGACCCGCCGCACCTATGCCCCTACCCCCTAAGCCCCGCAGCCTCCTAAGCTCCCGCCGCCAAGCCCCCACCCGCCGCACCTAAACCCCTACCCCCTAATGGTACCTTTACACGCCGCGACGGCAGGCTGGATACATCCCGCTACAGGCTACAAATGTAGCTTGTAGCGCCAATGTAGCCCGTCGTAGCGGCGTCTGAAGACGTGACGCTACAGCCGGCAACAGATACATCTGTTTCCTAGCTCTGCTCGAAAACTGATGGCTACATCACCGATGGTAGCGAGCTGTATCGGCGTGTAAAGAGGCAACGGAAGGGAACTCTGGACACCCGGGGCTGTAGCTGCAATGTAGCTAAGGCGTGACCCAGGCTCCGGGATACCGCGCCCCATCACCGATCATTGGAGGAAGCTCCTGCATGACGATTGGTAGTCGCTGCATAGGGAGGCATATTTAAGGAGCTGACCAGTCACACTACACAATTGCTCGAGCGTCATGTATTAAACAGCCTCCTGCGATGCCTGGCCAATCATGATGATATTGCGCTGTCCTATCATCGTACGGACGGCTCGTAATCCAAGATTGTGGCACGCCTATGTGCTGTCCCTGCTGTACCAGGTCCGCCCATATTAGCTTGTTGTAGCGCTGTGTAAACGTGGTACGCTAATGACTCACCGTGGCCGGCTGACTCCGGTTGATACAGGCGATTCTTCTCCTTCCTTGTCACGGGTGGACCGCGCCTGCCGGTAGTGGGGCCCGGTGTAGTGCAGATCAAAATTGAAGACGTCTTGCGGGAACAGATTAAAAAGGGGTTTAATTTGTTTTTATTCGTGACGCCACCTATGAGTAGATTCGGTAAAGGCTACCGACGCTGCGGAACCCCCGGGGGATGGACAGCAGCAAGATGTTACGCTCCCCACAGGCTGAGCGGTGATCCCCGGGGGCTGGAGCTGCTCAAGATGTTGTGCGGCAGCTGCGGTTACCTTCTAGTTAATGACGGACAGTTCATAAGGAATCACGGACACAGATAGTCTCTGCAACGGTCTTTACTGTAACCAGCAGGCAGTACATGGCTTACAGTGGTTGAGTAGTAGACCGGGTGGACTCAGCAGTGATAGTGTTCCTCAGAGATCCGCAGTGTTCCTCCATTCTACCTACTTAGTTCCTTCTTTTTGCCAGCGTCGCCCAGGAATACCAGGTCGGGTACGGGGAGGCTGCTTCAATGCCCTATCCATGATGTACGTTCTGGATGCTTTGGGGAGCCTTGGATCCCTCAGTGGGTACACCGCTGGTTAGACGACTGGAAACTGGCTGGTGGTGGGGTGCTCCTATAAAGCTGCTCCTCCACGGGGCTGGTTCGCGTGACAGAGGTGAACTGCTGCCAGCTTCGGTACCAGTGAACCGGCTGTAAGTTGTGGGCACGGGAGTCTTTTGGGGAACCCGTGTAGATAAGCCCAATCCCGGTGGTTAAGGCCTCAGGTGCTGACACCCGACCGGTGACGGCCCAGGGGCCCGCACGGAGTGCGGAGCCCCCGCTCCTCTCCAAGTTTTAGTCTGCTCTTGTCAGGTTCTAGATTCCTTTCTCTCTCTCTGACTCTGTTCTCGTCTCTTCTCCTCCACTACCCTAACACTCCACCCCCTAGGACCCATGATTGGTCCCCTGTTCTAGGTGTTGTATGTTGGGTTGGATCTCAGAGTTAACTATTTCACTGCTTTGTCAGAGAATATTGCGGCTGCAATACTCCCTTGTGACGCACTCGTTGCGGGGCGCCACACTCCCCCTTGGTTAAATCAGCTTGTCCCCAAGCGTCAAACTACTCACATTACAGAGGTTTTTACATTTTATAATTTACAACAGGTAATACGCTTTTATTAATGACAGGTCATATATGCATAAAAGTGTGGTAGATAAACAGGTTAACACATTGCGCGGACTCGGCGGGCGGTCGGCTGTCCTTAGAATAAAAGTTCAGGCTGTAGCCGCCAAGTCGCGGTGTTACGGTGCAAACAGGAAGAAGTCTCGTTTAATAGCAAAGTTCAAACAACAACAGTCACTTATGGAGGGCAGTGTTCCGGACCCGTATAGCGAACCACCCATCGCGGCATATATGGCGCTCATAGGTTACTATGTCCCCTCTATACAAGTCTCGGCTTGGATGGCCTCGCGGTAGGTGCGATTCCACATCACGGCGCCCCACAAACACTTCAGTACTCACACCCTCCTCCCTTACGAATCCCCACCCGGTGGACAAGTTAAATGTGCTTACCCACCCGGTTTTACGGAATTGTTCAGGCAGTGGAGATTGGCGGCGGGCCTCGGCACGAGCCTGCATGTTGGCTTGCAGTCGAGTGTGCCACTCGTCTCTCCGGATACGACGTACCTCTTCGTCGGAGTGATGCGGCGTGTGGATAAAGTCACTACGGCGTGTTGGTTGTTGAACCGCTCGAGCTTGGTGGGCAGTCTGGAGTGGAGCCCGGTTCAACGGAACCGGAGAAGACACTGTTGCGGCGGCACCCGACCAGTGCACCCGAGCTGATCGCCCGGCAGAAGGGTTCCTTGTGTCTCCCCAGGCGAACCCGGTGTAGAGATCCTCAGGTGAACTGTAGGTCTCCTCGTCATCCTCCTCGACCTCCTCGATGACTACGTCGGGCTGCTCAGCTGGCGAAGATGATGGGATGGAATCCTCTGGATCGGTGGGTGGCTGTGCTGCAAGGTTCTCCTCGGGGTCGTTGTGCAGGACTTCCAGGCTGCCTGCCTCTTCTTCTGTAGCAGCGGGAAGTGGTGTTTCAATCCCGGTCACCAGGTAGGCCTCTGTAGTTGCCGAGGAGGCCTCCGGTTCAAGGGAGAAACAGGCGACAGTCTCGGTAGTGTGGAAACCAGTCACAGGTTCCGCAGGTGGAACCAGGTAGAGATCGGCTTCTTCGTGGGAGCGTGTTGGAAGCTCCGGCTCTGGAACGGGGTCGGCTGCGGTATCGTCCGCTGGAACGGGTCGAGTTGTGGTCCTCACTCGAATAACACAGTCTATGGGCTCCGGTGACGAAGCTGGACAGGTGGTGGGCGACGGTGAGGTGGTGGAAAAGCTGGCGATGTCGTCTGGGCTTGGAGAAGCTGTACCCGGTCGGCTCTGCTGCATCGCATGATGGAGTCTTCTGCCTAGGGTCGCGCTCCAGCTGCGAATCGTCCACTCCACTGTCTCAAGTAGTCGCACCCGGAGGTCTTGTAGAGCCTCTAGCCAGAAGTCGGGGCTGCCGTCTATAGTAAGGGCAGGATCCGGACCCGGTTGGCCTATGGCTGCTCTGGCCTCCGCCTCGACCTCCCGCATTAGGTCTTGGAGTCTCGTGCTGGCCATTCTTCTTGGAGGGAAACCACACCCGTTCAACCGGTAAGCGTTCTGGTAGAGCTCGTGAAGAAGTCTTCTCCGTCTGTCGGTATGTCTCTGACACTCCCATTTCCTGTGGGCTTTTGTAGTCCAATGGTGGGAAAAGTCTTTGAGGTCCGCCCCCATGGTTGATTCGAGCAATCAGGGCGGACAAAGAGTTTGGCGCCTTTTGTCTTTAGCCCTCCCACGATGAGGAGGGGGTTGACTCACTCCTGGGCTTCACGTGGCGGCTTCTTGTGGCGGGAACGCCATCTTGGGCGCCATCTTGACCCAATGGTGAAAAGGCGGGAAAGTTCTTTTAGGGACGAACAAAGTCCAATTTTAGACAATAAAGTCCAGTTTAAGCACAATATACCCGTTAGGTAACGGGCCTGCTCGTATCCTGTTCGTGACGCCATTTTCTGACTCACCGTGGCCGGCTGACTCCGGTTGATACAGGCGATTCTTCTCCTTCCTTGTCACGGGTGGACCGCGCCTGCCGGTAGTGGGGCCCGGTGTAGTGCAGATCAAAATTGAAGACGTCTTGCGGGAACAGATTAAAAAGGGGTTTAATTTGTTTTTATTCGTGACGCCACCTATGAGTAGATTCGGTAAAGGCTACCGACGCTGCGGAACCCCCGGGGGATGGACAGCAGCAAGATGTTACGCTCCCCACAGGCTGAGCGGTGATCCCCGGGGGCTGGAGCTGCTCAAGATGTTGTGCGGCAGCTGCGGTTACCTTCTAGTTAATGACGGACAGTTCATAAGGAATCACGGACACAGATAGTCTCTGCAACGGTCTTTACTGTAACCAGCAGGCAGTACATGGCTTACAGTGGTTGAGTAGTAGACCGGGTGGACTCAGCAGTGATAGTGTTCCTCAGAGATCCGCAGTGTTCCTCCATTCTACCTACTTAGTTCCTTCTTTTTGCCAGCGTCGCCCAGGAATACCAGGTCGGGTACGGGGAGGCTGCTTCAATGCCCTATCCATGATGTACGTTCTGGATGCTTTGGGGAGCCTTGGATCCCTCAGTGGGTACACCGCTGGTTAGACGACTGGAAACTGGCTGGTGGTGGGGTGCTCCTATAAAGCTGCTCCTCCACGGGGCTGGTTCGCGTGACAGAGGTGAACTGCTGCCAGCTTCGGTACCAGTGAACCGGCTGTAAGTTGTGGGCACGGGAGTCTTTTGGGGAACCCGTGTAGATAAGCCCAATCCCGGTGGTTAAGGCCTCAGGTGCTGACACCCGACCGGTGACGGCCCAGGGGCCCGCACGGAGTGCGGAGCCCCCGCTCCTCTCCAAGTTCTAGTCTGCTCTTGTCAGGTTCTAGATTCCTTTCTCTCTCTCTGACTCTGTTCTCGTCTCTTCTCCTCCACTACCCTAACACTCCACCCCCTAGGACCCATGATTGGTCCCCTGTTCTAGGTGTTGTATGTTGGGTTGGATCTCAGAGTTAACTATTTCACTGCTTTGTCAGAGAATATTGCGGCTGCAATACTCCCTTGTGACGCACTCGTTGCGGGGCGCCACACTAAGCTACAGCTGGCTACTTGACACACCCGGCGATGTAGCTAGCTACAGATGTAGCGTGGCATAGCGCACCTTATGGCGGCGTGTAAAGAGGGTGCGTTGACCGTTTGTAGCCGTTTGAGCGTGCTCGTGCACGTGAAGTAGCGGGATGTATCCAGCCTGCCGTCGCGGCGTGTAAAGGTACCATAAGTCCGCCGCACCCCTACACCCTAAGCCCCGACCCGCCGCACCTATGCCCCTACCCCGTAAGCCCCGTCGCACCTAACCCTGTAAACCGCTATAGTATACTACAGTCCCATGCCCATAAGCGCCATGGGACTGTAGTATACCATCGCGCTGTACATTACAGCCCCCTGCCGCCCTAAGCCACTACGCGCTGTACACTACAGCCCCCTGCCCCCGCACCCCTACACCCTAAGCCCCGACCCGCCGCACCTATGCCCCTACCCCGTAAGCCCCGCCGCACCTAACCCCCTACCCTCTAAGCCCCGCCGCACCTAAGCCCCTACCCCCTAAGCCCCGCAGCTTCCTAAGCTAACGCCGCCAAGCCCCCACCCGCCGCACCTAAACCCCTACCCCCTAAGTCCGCCGCACCCCTACACCCTAAGCCGCCCTAACCCCTAACCCACTACCCCGCCGCCGAAGCCCCTACCCCCTGCCGCCCTAACCCACTACCCCGCCGCAGCCACTACCCTCTGCCGCAAGCCCCTACCCCCTGCCGCCCTAACCCACTACCCCGCCGCACCCACTACACTCTGCCGCACCTAACCCCTAAGCCACTACCCCGCCGCCGAAGCCCCTACCCCCTGCCTCCCTAACCCACTACCCCGCCGCAAGCCCCTACCCCCTGCCGCCCGAACCCCTTACCCACTACCCCGCCGCCGAAGCCCCTAGCCCCTGCCGCCCTAATCCACTACCCCGCCGCAGCCACTACCCTCTGCCGCAAGCCCCTACCCCCTAAGCCGCACCTAACCCCCTACCCCCGATTCCGCACCTAAACCCCTACCCCCCCGCCGCACCTAAGCCCCTATCCCTAAGCCCCGCCGCCTCCTAAGCTCACACCGTCGCCGTCCCCTAACCTAACGCCCCCGTCGATCACTTACATGCCTTCTTAGTCATCTGATCGTCCGTCCGATCCACAATCCATTCGTCCGGCCATCCGTCCTCTTCCTCCGGCCCCGCCGCTCTTCTCTCTTCTTTCCGCCATCTCCGGCTCTTCGTCCGGCCCCCGGGGTCTTCTGTCTTCTTTCCGCCAACTTCCATCTCCGACGTCCTCTTCACTTCTCATTAAGATACAATGGACGCGAAATCCGCCATTCTATCTCTATGAGATGTGAGCTGCTCTTCTGATTGGTCGCTCTCTAATGCCCTCAGCCAATCAGAAGAGCTCCTCAGATCCCATTGAAATACATTAGCGGTGTGTCGCCGATTTTATGGCCGGCCACCTGGTTCTATTTGTCGGCCCTAAAATCGCGGACACACCGCTAATGCATGTCTATGGGCAGTCCGCCCGATTTCGGATTGGACGCAGACCAATCAGAATTCGAGCTCACTGCCCGTAGACATGCATTAGCGGTGTGTCCGTGATTTTAGGGCCGACAAATAGAACCAGGTCGGCGGCCATAAAATCGCCGACACACCGCTAATGTATTTCAATGGGAACAAATAAATTTAATAATAAAAAAAATAATTAAAAAATAATTAAAAAATAATAAAATTTCAGCGGACCTGAATGAGAACTCTGTCTCAGCCTAAATAATAAATTTAATAATAAAAAAAATAATTAAAAAATAATTAGAAAATAATAAAATTTCAGCGGACCTGAATGAGAACTGTGTCTCAGCCTAAATAATAAATTTAATAATAAAAAAAATAATTAAAAAATACTTTAAAAATAATAAAATTTCAGCGGACCTGAATGAGAACTGTGTCTCAGCCTAAATAATTAATTTAATAATAAAAAAAACAATTAAAAAATAATTAGAAAATAATAAAATTTCAGCGGACCTGAATGAGAACTGTGTCTCAGCCTAAATAATTAATTTAATAATAAAAAAAATAATTAAAAAATAATTAAAAAAATAATAAAAAAAATAAATACAAAATAATAAATTATTCAATAAAAATAATAATAAAAAAAATAAATATATGCTAATTATATCAGCCCTTCCAGCGGACCTGAATGAGAACTGGGTCTCAGCCTAAATAATAAATTTAATAATAAAAAAAATAATTAAAAAATAATAAAAAAATAAATTAAAAATAATAAATAATTCAATAAAAATAATAATAAAAAAATTAAATATATGCTAATTATATCAGCCCTTCCAGCGGACCTGAATGAGAACTGGGTCTCAGCCTAAATAATAAATTTAATAATAAAAAAAATAATTAAAAAATAATAAAAAAATAAATAAAAAATAATAAATAATTCAATAAAAATAATAATAAAAAAATTAAATATATGCTAATTATATCAGCCCTTCCAGCGGACCTGAATGAGAACTGGGTCTCAGCCTAAATAATAAATTTAATAATAAAAAAAATTAAAATTAAAAAATAATAAAAAAAAATAATAAAAAAATAAATAAAATAATAAATAATTACAATAAAAATAATATAAAAAAATTAAATATATGCTAATTATATCAGCCTTCCAGCGGACCTGAATAGAATGGGTCTCAGCCTAAATAATAAATTTAATAATAAAAAAAAATAATTAAAAAATAATAAAAAATAAATAAAAAATAATAAATAATTCAATAAAAATAATAATAAAAATAAAAAATATAGCTAATTATATCAGCCCTTCCAGCGGACCTGAATGAGAACTGGGTCTCAGCCTAAATAATAAATTAATAATAAAAAAAATAATTAAAAAATAATTAAAAAATAATAAAAAAATAATAAAAAATAATAAATAATTAAATAAAAAATAAATTAATTAAAAAAAAAATGCTAATAATTAATGATATTACATGCTAATAATAATGCTATTAATGCTAATAATTATGCTATTAATGCTAATAATAATGTTATTAATGCTATTATTAATGCTAATAATGCTATTATTAATGCTATTAATGCTAATAATAATGCTATAATGCTATTAATAATGTTATTAATGCTATTATTAATGCTAATAATGCTATTATTAATGCTATTAATGCTAATAATAATGCTAATAATGCTATTAATAATGCTATTAATTATGCTATTAATGCTATTAATGCTAATATTTATCCTATTCATGGTATTATTAATTCTATTAATGCTAATAATAATGCTATTAATGCTATTAATGCTAATAATAATGCTATTAATGCTATTAATAATGTTATTATTGCTATTATTAATGCTAATAATGCTATTATTAATGCTATTAATGCTAATAATAATGCTATTAATGCTATTAATAATGCTATTGATGCTATTAATTCTGCTATTAATGCTAATATTTATCCTATTAATGCTATTAATACTATTAATAATGCTATTAATGCTAATATTTATCCTATTAATGCTATTAATGCTATTAATAATGCTATTAATGCTATTAATTATGCTATTATTGCTATTAATGCTAATATTTATCCTATTCATGGTATTATTAATGCTATTAATGCTAATAATAATGCTATTAATGCTATTAATGCTAATAATAATGCTATTAATGCTATTAATAATGTTATTAATGCTATTATTAATGCTAATAATGCTATTATTAATGCTATTAATGCTAATAATAATGTTATTAATGCTATTAATAATGCTATTAATGCTATTAATTATGCTATTAATGCTAATATTTCTCCTATTAATGCTATTAATGCTAATAATAATGCTATTAATGCTATTATGCTATTAATGCTATTAATTATGCTATTAATGCTATTAATGCTAATATTTATCCTATTAATGGTATTATTAATGCTATTAATGCTAATCATAATGCTATTAATGCTATTAATAATGTTAATAATGCTATTATTAATGCTAATAATGCTATTATTAATGCTATTAATGCTATTAATAATGCTATTAATGCTATTAATTCTGCTATTAATGCTAATATTTATCCTATTAATGCTATTAATACTATTAATAATGCTATTAATGCTAATATTTATCCTATTAATGCTATTAATAATGCTATTAATGCTATTAATTATGCTATTATTGCTATTAATGCTAATATTTATCCTATTCATGGTATTATTAATGCTATTAATGCTAATAATAATGCTATTAATGCTATTAATAATGTTATTAATGCTATTATTAATGCTAATAATGCTATTATTAATGCTATTAATGCTAATAATAATGTTATTAATGCTATTAATAATGCTATTAATGCTATTAATTATGCTATTAATGCTAATATTTCTCCTATTAATGCTATTAATGCTAATAATAATGCTATTAATGCTATTAATAATGCTATTAATGCTATTAATATATGCTATTAATGCTATTAATGCTAATATTTATCCTATTCATGGTATTATTAATGCTATTAATGCTAATAATAATGCTATTAATGCTATTAATGCTAATAATAATGCTATTAATGCTATTAATAATGTTATTAATGCTATTATTAATGCTAATAATGCTATTAATGCTAATAATAATGTTATTAATGCTATTAATAATGCTATTAATGCTATTAATTATGCTATTAATGCTAATATTTATCCTATTAATGCTATTAATGCTATTAATAATGCTATTAATGCTATTAATTATGCTATTAATGCTATTAATGCTAATATTTATCCTATTAATGGCATTATTAATGCTATTAATGCTAATAATAATGCTATTAATGCTAATAATAATGCTATTAATGCTATTAATAATGTTATTAATGCTATTATTAATGCTAATAATGCTATTATTAATGCTATTAATGCTAATAATAATGCTATTAATGCTATTAATTATGCTATTAATGCTATTAATGCTAATATTTATCCTATTAATGCTATTAATAATGCTATTAATGCTAATAATAATGCTATTAATAATGTTATTAATGCTATTATTAATGCTAATAATGCTATTATTAATGCTATTAATGCTAATAATAATGCTATTAATGCTATTAATAATGTTATTAATGATATTATTAATGCTAATAATGCTATTATTAATGCTATTAATGCTAATAATAATGCTATTAATGCTATTAATAATGTTATTAATGCTATTTTTAATGCTAATAATGCTATTAATAATGCTATTAATGCTAATAATAATGCTATTAATGCTATTAATACTGTTATTAATGCTCATAATACTGCTAATAATGCTATTAATACTGCTATTACTGCTAATAATAATGCTATGGCTTATATTATTGCTATTGATGATGCGATTATTATTTAAAAATCTTTAAAAAAACAATAAACATATTTTAGATACCCGATGCATTTGCATCAGGCTAACAGCTATAACTACTATAATCAAATTAATGCACGTTCTAGAATCCCGATGCATTTGCATCGGGCTCACAGCTAGTGTAAAAATAAATAAATAATTAAAACATTTTTGCGGAGTGCTTCGCTGTATTTTTGATTCTCAGCGCACATAAAGCGGACAGCTACGGGCTGCCACCCCTAGCTGCCTGGATTTACCTTGGCTGGCAATCAAAATACAGGGAAGCCCATTATTTTTTTAACAATTTAAATAATTTAAAAAAATTTGGCAGTTGGGGGCTGGGATTCTCAGCATAAGGCTCAAGCATCCTGGGCCCCCCATGCTGAAAATCGCAGCCTGCCCTGTGAAAATGGCGCATTCTTTCGTAGCGCCATTTTCAGGCGATTTACCTGGCTCTTACAGCAGCCCTGGTGGGGTGGCACGCTGGGTAATAAAGAGGTTAATGCCAGCTTTGTATTGGCAACTGGAACTAAGACCGAAATTCATAGTGTCAGGCCAATATCAGACCCGGCCACTATAAACTTCTAGTAAACATAACAGGGAAAAAAACATTTTGATACAAATAAAACCCAGACAACCCTGTTTCCCATCTTCAACAAAAAACCCTCCCTACGATGATAATTCCATTCATTACTAACCAGGCTCCACATTGTATGAGAACTGATAATAAACCCCATCAAGGTCACTATCTGTCAGGTTTGTTAGGTTATATTTCCAATTGTTACTTGGGACATGGGAAAGTTGATGTTACGTCTTGTTTTGGCATCTCAGGTTTACTATATTCTATATCCTTTTCTGATTAATGTGTCAAGATACTCATACAAACGCAAAAAAAAAAACGGAGCAGAGAGCTGTATCGGTCATACCTGATCCGGATTCCTCTTGCTGACATCCTGCTTAGTTAACCCCAATATTGAGAAGACTTCAGGGTTAAGCGTCCAGGAACCATCAGCATTTTGAAGAGAAATCAACCTGACGAAACTGGGGGTCTTCTCAAATGGATCTGGACATGATACATACAAGAATTGAGTAATATCATAACATTATCTATATGGTCACAGTATATACCATTTATCTGGTCATTGTATATTTCTAACATTGCTGTTTATACAATTTTATTGATCACTATATCTGGTCACAGTGTATCCTAATTTTTTTACGTATTATTTATTGTAGCGCAATTTATTCCAAATATGAAAAAGAGGCATACATAAGACAAGTACAATAATTATGAACAATACAAGGCACAGATGATGCCAGAGTCAGAAAATGGTTGGTCAATGGAATCATTCAAGAGATTGTAGATCAGTTGATGAAAAGATCACCTTCAGACAACGCTGGCACCAGAGTTACCGCTTTTTTTTCAAGACCAAGAATTACAGGATAGGGACCAGATGCAACCCAGGAAGGTGTAAAATGTGCCAATACTGGGCCAATTTAAATAAACCGTCATATCTGCAAGTGCTATCTGTGAGGGTAACTGATAAGGAGGAAGAATGTGACCAAGATGGTCAAGGAGTACTTAAGTGGCCATACGAGCATCCTTCCTGATGCTTCAGTGCTGAGGTATTCCACCGTTCGGGGGCAAACAGTCTAGGAGTGAAAGTGCAGGTCTCCAGAGGTTGTTTAATTATAATTACGGTGGGTGAGAGTCTGATGTGTTGGGGCAGAAAGTTCCAGAGTATGGGGGAAGCACGAGAGAAATCTTGTATACAGTTGTGGGAAGAAGAGATAAGAGGGGAGACGAGAAGGAGATCTTGAGAGGATCGAAGGTTGCGTGTAGGTAAGTACCGGGAGACCATGTCACAGATGTATGGAGGAAAAAGCTTATGGATGGCTTTGTATGTCATAGTTAGGGTTTTGAACTAGAGCCTATGGACAATAGGAAGCCAGTTTAGAGATCGGCAGAGAGGAGAGGCTGGAAATAGCGGGAGGACAGGTGGATTAGTCGGGCGATAAAGTTTTTTTTTTTAATCAGATATTTTTTATTGCCATTTTCAAACATAACAAATCATTACAAAAATGTAACGGAACATATCCCAAACCACCCAACCCCCGCGCTCCCTCCCCCAACCTCTTGAAACCAGGTCCACCAGGCATAGCTTGATATAAGCTAAAAATACATACCGTATATACTCGCGTATAAGCCGAGTTTTTCAGCCCAAAATTTGGGCTGAAAAGTCCCCCTTCGGCTTATACGCGAGTATATACGGTAATCCGTATATATACAGCAGCAGCCCCGGAGGTATACAGGCCCCCCCATCAAGCTCCAGGGCCCTCCCCCTTGCGCGGCAGCCTGTAAAGGAAAATCATACTTATCGCTGTCCCGCCGCTTGCCGACACACGATCCCGGGCTTCAATCCGCGTCTTCTGTGGTCGCAGGCAATGACGTCATTGCGCGCGACCACAGGAAGCCGGAAGACGCGGATTGAAGCCCGGGATCGTGTGTCGGCAAGCGGCGGGACAGCGCAGGACAGCGATAAGTATGATTTTCCTTTACAGGCTGCCGTGCAAGGGGGGGGCCCTGGAGCTTGATGGGGGGGCCTGTATACCTCCGGGGCTGCTGTAGCTGTATAGTACCCCTGGGGCTGCTGGTGGCTGTATAGTACCCCTGGGGCGGCTGCTGGCTGTATAGTACCCCTGGGGCTGCTGGTGGCTGTATAGTACCCCTGGGGCTGCTGGTGGCTGTATAGTACCCCTGGGGCTGCTGGTGGCTGTATAGTACCCCTGGGGCTGCTGGTGGCTGTATAGTACCCCTGGGGCTGCTGTAGCTGTATAGTACCCCTGGGGCTGCTGGTGGCTGTATAGTACCCCTGGGGCTGCTGGTGGCTGTATAGTACCCCTGGGGCTGCTGTAGCTGTATAGTACCCCTGGAGCTGCTGTAGCTGTATAGTACCCCTGAGGCTGCTGGTGGCTGTATAGTACCCCTGGGGCTGCTGTAGCTGTATAGTACCCCTGGGGCTGCTGTAGCTGTATAGTACCCCTGGGGCTGCTGTAGCTGTATAGTACCCCTGGGGCTGCTGGTGGCTGTATAGTACCCCTGGGGCTGCTGGTGGCTGTATAGTACCCCTAGGGCTGCTGGTGGCTGTATAGTACCCCTGGGGCTGCTGGTGGCTGTATAGTTATCCTGGGGCTGCTGGTGGCTGTATAGTACCCCTGGGGCTGCTGGTGGCTGTATAGTACCCCTGGGGCTGCTGGTGGCTGTATACCTGTGCTGGGGTCCACCCTCGGCTTATACACGAGTCAATAGGTTTTCCCAGGTTTTGGGGGCAAAAGTAGGGGGGTCGGCTTATACACGGGTCGGCTTATACACGAGTATATACGGTACATAAAAAGCACAATCTAGAGATAAGAAAAGCTAGATGCTATACAATCAGATGCATTTTGTAGAGCTTAACAAAAGACGGGTAATTGGAAAGACAGATATTAGGTAGTTAAATTTGCAGATGGCAAGCCAGGAGCACCCAACCAGCCCGCCCGAATCTTATCAAAAACATTAGGGCAGCACCTTTTGGTATAAATAGCCTTTTCCCTATACAGTATAAAATTAATTTTATTGACATAATCCGCACGAGAGGGAACTTTATCTGAGATCCAGTATAAAGCTATAAGCTTCCTAGCCACATATAACATTCTGGCCACCGCCACTTTAACACTCTCATCACCACCCACATCCTCCACGTAGCCCAGAACACAGACCACCGGGTCCTGTGGAACATCCTGCTCCATGGTCAAATGTACCAATTTAAGAACTAGGATCCAGAAAATTTGCAGGCAGGGGCACGTCCACAACATGTGCAGAATATCATCATCTAGTCCGCACTTAGGACATCGAGAATCTGATCTCAATTTCATATCAAAGAGCCACTTAGGGGTTCTATAAACCCTATATATGGTGTACAATTGAGACAAACGGCTGGGCTCACTGAGAGACAGTCTGGGGACCATCTGAAGTATTGCGTTCCACTGATTCATGGATATCGGGCCCAGCTGATGCTCCCATCTAGCCAGCGCCCCAACCGTATGTCCCAACAGAGTTACCGAAAGTAAGCAACCATATACAAAAGAAATCAGACCTCTGGTGGAAGCCTGTAAGCCGAGCCTGCTGACAATGGCATCCTGGTATATAGACCTATTCTGCGCTTACATCTGCACTGAGTAAGCGTGCCGCAGCTGCAAATATTGATAGAACATATGATGTGAGAGCGGGAAATCCAGTCATAACACCTCAAATGACTTGAACCCCCCACCCTCTGTCAATTGTGATACCCATCTAATTCCTATACGCCTCCAGTGTGCAAATCCCTTGAGCTTCTGCAGCTGTGGTAAGTGAGAGTTGTCCCAGATAGGGGAATATTTTGCGAGGCCAGCAATACCCCTTAATTACTTTATTTTATCCCACACTTTAATCTAGAGCTGGACCGTAGAGAATCCAGTTGCCAAGGGCCAGAATCTTCCCGCCTCCAAACTAGATATTATCGATCCCCGACCTGCAAAAAATTGCAAAATCCCTCCGCTCCCCACTGCTTCAGCTGAGAAATCCTCCATACCCCCCGCCAAATGCTAACACTGGGAGGAAAGAAAATAGAGCCACGGGTTGGGCAATGCGAGACCCCCCCTCCTCCTTAGATTTTTGTAGATGTTCCAATATGATTCTTGCACTATTTTTCAGCCAAATAAGCTCTCTAAATATAGCATTAATTTTATAGAACTTATTCTGAGGGAGCCATACAGGAGAGTTGTGAAGGACATATAGGAGCTGTGGCATAACTACCATTTTGAGCAGATTCACTCTCTCGACTACAGAGAGGCGCATCTTCGCCCAAGCCTTCACTTTCAACTTAATGCGAGACAGTAATGGTGAGAGATTCAGCCGCTCATAATCCGTCAGTTTGTCTGATATCATAATACCCAGGTACTTAAAGGTTTTTGTTACCGGCACTACAGACGTGAGGGCCCTACCATGATCCAAAGGGAGAAGTGCAGATTTATCCCAATTAATAACCAGCCCCGAAAAAGCACCAAACGAGTCAAGGAGCCGCATTGTATTTTGCAAAGAACAATCTGAGTCCGCAAGAAACATAAGCAGGTCATCAGCATAGAGTGCAACCTTCTCTTCCAGTCCCCCATACCTGAACCCTTCAATCCCCGGATCATGACGTATTCGGGATGCCAAAGGCTCCACCGCCAGGGCAAAGAGCAATGGGGATAAAAGGCAGCTCTGCCTAGTTCCTCTGTAGAGACTAAAAGAGTCAGACAGAAGCCCATTTGCTCTTATTCGTGCTCTCGGTTCAGTGTATAGGAGTCCAACCCAGCCAATGAAACCCGGGCCAAACCCCATACACCGAAGCGTAGCCCAGAGGTATTGCCACTCAACACTATCAAATGCTCAAATGCCTTGGCAGCATCAAGAGACAGAACCACCCTCCCCCCCCGCATTATCCGCCCGTGCCTGCATGTTCAAAAACAATCGATATTAATGGCCGTAGACTTACAGGGCATGAATCCTGTATGATCCGGGTGAACCAGTGACTCCACTACCTTCGAAAGGCGCGTGGCCAGGACCTTTGCCAAAGGTTTAATATCAATTGTCAGAAGGGAGATCGGCCTGTATGACCCAGGGAGTGTCGAATCCTTATCTTTTTTCAGCAGCAGTTACTATGGCCTCCCTCATAGAAGGTGGGAGGGCCCCAGAACGCAGACTGCCATAATATACTTCCAATAACATTGGGAGCAGTACAGATTGAATATTTTTTATAAACCTCAACCGGCAATCCATCTACTCCCGGCGCCTTACCATTGGTCATAGAACTGAGAGCCTCTTCAAGTTCCCCAAGTTCCCCCAGTGGTTCATCTAGTAAGCGTGTATCCCTGTCCGTCAACTGTGGGAGCCTAGCAAGTCCCAGAAAGTTATCAATATCCTCCATCGAAGGACTAACATGTGAGGAGTAAAGCTCTGTATAAAAAGACCGCAGAATCCTCAAAATACCCGGTGTATCACTGACAAGTCTCACATCTGTATTCCGGAGCCTTGCTATAAAAGAGGTCCCCCTTTGTGCTGCCGTAATGATCGAGAGCAGGTGCCCCACACTCCCCGCACATTCAAAGTAATGGATGGACTGGAACATACGTCTACGTGTCGCAGCTTCCAAAGTCAGTCTAGCCACCCCTCTCTGTGCCTCCTAAACTCTCTTCTGCGCGGCGGGAGTGAGGTGTCTCGAAAGAGCTTCCTCCACATCTTTTAACTCCTGAAACACAGGAAGGGAATCCGCTCTAGATTTGGACTTAAATTTAGGATAGATTGGAGTGGTGCAAGAGTGCTAGAGGGGAGGCCAGAGAGTAGGAGGTTGCAATAGTCGAGCATGCGGGACTGGGGATAGTGAGCAGCAACTGACTTTGATGGATAGGTCTGGTGGAGGAGTAGAGTGAGGTGTGGGAAAGATGATGAATTCTGTTTTGTCCATGTTCTGTTTTAAAAAGCGAACAGAAAAGAAGGATGAAATAGCAGCAGACATTGTGAAATTTTAGACAGTAAGGTGGTGATGTCTGGTCCAGAGGTAGATCTGCGTGTCATCAGCGTAAAGATGATACTGAAGACCGTGGGACGCTATGAGCTGTCCCAGGCCGAAGGTGTAGATGGAGAAGAGTAAGGGTCATAGAATTGAGCCAAGGGTCATAGTGACGGGGCAATTTAACTCTTCCACTCCTCCACCGGTCACTCCAAATCAGACTATGAACATATGGTACCAGATAAGAGTAAATCAGATGGAGAATCTGGTTCAAACTTAATATGTTCGTTGCTTTATTAAGCAATGGCAAGATATACACAGCAACTGAACTACATTTCCGGATACACCATCTTTTATAGTCCAGAAGATAAGCATGTAAATGTCCAAAACGGGGTGTATTTATGCTAAGAGTTTAGGTGGGATTACGCTAATGTCTATTTATTAGTAAGAAGTAATTCTTTGTCTTTCGTAAGTCCATCCTCCAATCAGTCCAGGTGTCATCTGGTATGCAGCCATCTCCAGTTTTCTCATGGTACAGCCTAGTGCCAACAAAGCAGGCCTCTCTACTTCAAGGACAACTTTGGTACATGGCATCTCGTTCCTTCAGCAGTCTTACATACATCTGCAAAACACCTTGTTTAGAACATATTCATGGATAGGGGGAAGGGAAGCCAAAGGAGAGAGGTGAAAAAGAAGAGAAGGAAAAAGAAGAGAAAGAAAGAATAAGAGAGAGAGAGAGAGAGAGAGATGAGAGAGATAAATAGATATATATATTTATCTTGAGTACATACCTGAACAGAAGAAAAACTTATTGTTCCATTTAATGCTATAAGCCAATATATTAGTTATAAAAGAAAAACAAATATAAAAGTATAAATGACATAGATATATATATATATATACTATCAAATATAGGTAAAAATATATCTTTACCATATCTTTACCTCGACAATTTCCCCCCTAACAAGTAAGTTTTTTTTTCCTAAATCTATCCCTAAATTTATTTATAAGGGGTCCTTTGAGACTGTCCATGTGATGGGTAAGGAGACGAATTGGGCTTTTTCAGTCAGACGCCTCAGAAATCTCTTTCCTTGTGAAAGGCACCAAAGCATCTAGACCCCCTACACTGGCTCACATGGAGTTCTCCCCGCCGCACTGTCCCTAATTTAATTCCCTCAACTGCATCTGATGATGGGGGAAATTCTTCGATTGTCTGAGAGAAAGACCCTTGGGTATCTCCCCTAAACTGATACTTCCATCTGTCAATGGATCAGCTTCTTGACAAAAATAAATACCAAATGAGGCTGCCTTGGTGATGACCTTTTTGTATAGGGGAATGGCGCAACAGAGAACCATAGACCCAACCAAGATTAGAGCAACTAGTATCAGACAGGCCTGTTGAAGAAACCCTTTAAGTCCACCCAACCAACTGGAAAAGAAAGATGTATCTACCCCAGCATTAGCTTTTAATTCTGCTGCCAACTTAGTAATTTTCTTAAGGGCTATCATGGTTTTCCCGTTTTCCCCTGAATTTTGCCGGATATATGTACAGCATTCCTCCTCCCCCACCATTCCACAGACCCCGCCCTTTTCAGCTAGGAGCATATCAAGGGCCAACCTGTTTTGAAGAGTCATTCTAGTGTTGGGGCCTAATTCCTCAACTATACCCTGGAAAGCATCTCGGCTATAGTTGACAAACCTTTGCTCACTGTAATATATATAATTAATCCAATCAACGTTCTTATTGATCTGTACCTGTGGAATTAAGGAAGCGATTCCAACATATACCTGATTTTGGGCCTTAAACTGGTCAGACACCCCCCTTGGCACACCAATAGCATCAATGTATACCTGAGGGTCTTCCTCATATCCCATGTGTAACTGATCAAGGCTTCTTTGTTTTCTGGCTATTTTATAAACAGACATTGGGTCCCATGGCAAAATTCTGAACTGCATAGCTAGTTTAACCAGGGTGCACAGACCGGTCCAGGCATTGGGCAACCTGGATCGGAGCTTACCATCCCCACACAACTAGTAAATACCATACATATTTCGTATATGTTGGCTAAGTAAATTTATACTTACAGAACTGTTTTCATTACAAAATCCCAATTTAAAGGTTCCTACTAACAAAAACCTCAAAACATATTAGAAACGGCCTGGGGAATTGTGTATCAGATTTACACTATTAGTAACATATAACCTTAAAGGTACAAGACTCATCCTCCCTTGAACATTTTGTCATATACTACTATCATTATGGAGGGTATACAAAAGGATATAAACTTCTTAAATATCTGCAAATAAGCACAGTTATCCACAAGCGAGAGATACATTACAAAAATCATAACCCATTGATTTGTAAAGAGAAAGTACATAAAAACAAAAACATGAGATATACAGCCCTTTGACGATTGACCTGACCACTCATAATAGTCAAACAGATATAATAATATCAGACAATATAATTACACTTTAAACAATATAAGTATACTTATCAATGGTCATCCAACTTTCCTAAAAGACAGATCAAAGGGAAATAACAAAACAGCATAGCAAAAAGCATACAGCTATTCACGTATCATAATATGATTAGTATACAGTTAAGCAGGCAAGAACCACATTATTTACTCATTTATTTACTTACTCTACTTAATAGCATTTTAACCAGTATATATTTGACATCTATAATACCTTGGATAGAAGAAAGAGATTTACACACATTGGGACAATTTTATACAGTTTTCTTGGTTTCCTTGTCCGCTCACTATTTGCAATTTCCAAACCCATGGAGCGATCGCCGCTTGAAGCCCGTACCTTTCTGAGTTGTGTTGTGCGCAGGAATAATGCAGGATAGTATACACAGCTTACCTGTACCAGGAGCGAACTAGGCGGTACTCACCTGATCTCATCCGTGACCTATTTTGAGGCGTAAAGTGAGGCCAAGCAGAAACCATTCTAACCTTTGCTGATAAAAGACATCATGGCCTGCCCTGTCCCCTCTCACGACTCCTAGTTTAACACTGTTAGTGGTTCGGTCAGTCCCTATAAGGCAGTCGACTATAGAGAGGGCTCAGGCTGCCAGACACAACCCGGCTGGGATGGGGCAACCACCCGCCACTACCTTTCCTACCTTTTGTTGTAGCTTGCCTTCTACCTCCGAGAGGACAGGACACCTGTGGTGATTGTCAGTGTGATTATACCATCCTAGACTGATAACATGGTGTCTACCTCACCGTAATATACCAATACTGCATTTAGTAGGCTTACCGTATTGTAAAAGAATTCTTCAACCGAAAATCGCTCCATTCGCTCAGAAAGTGCAAGTCAGAACCAAACATTCTGATTACCTCATGCGAGGATTCTACCTGCGTCCAATGTAAGAAATCATATCTCCTATACCTGAAAAACAACTCAAAAATCTATTAATATCAAAGATCAGAAAATTCTTATTCAACATTATAATTGTAATTTTCTGCTAGTTATTTTGAATATATTTTTTTTTTTATTACCGGACAATAAATGGTAGAAAATACTATATGGGCGCTGTACATCAGAGCAGACATATATAACATCACCTTTAATTCAAAATTCCTGCTATCAGCATTTTCTCCAGAAAGCTCCTTACCCCTCCCATATAGAGAAAGATAATGGACTACAAGAAATATTCTCACATAGTAAGGAACAAAGGCTGCTCTGGTAGAAGGAATTTAAGGAGGTGTGGAGGAGTGGTTCACTCCCTTCCATATTTTTAAATCCTTTGGCCTTGATATACTTACAAAATATCCATAAAGAATACACTCAGAAATATCATTTCATCTTCCCACAGCATTAATATATATATTATTTCCCCTTGGGCGCTCAGTATATTAATCTTCCCTCTAGGTAGCTTAATTTTTGAACGGCCTGAATCATAAGAATATATTTGAGGATATCTTTGTTATCCTGATATTACGTCTTATATTTCAGCATATTACAGTTTACACAAACCTTTGCAAGATAATTTGAATACAAGAGAGTCCTAATTACAGCTTCATTTAATACTATATATACTAGTCACAGCTCCCTAAAGCAGTTAAATCTACCTGGCGTCATACACACACACGCATCAGCATTGGTCTAGGACACTGGTCAAGTTATTCCCAGACACAGGTTTAGCTATTTGAATTCCAGGGCAAACCAGGCATCCCCAGGGACTGACTCCTCAGCATGTATTCCATAGATTACCAGCCGCTCCCAGGTCTGCCATCACAGGTCCAGACCTCCAGAACAGCTACTGCACCAGAACACACCATCGCAAGTAACTTCAGGTTTAACCCGTCTTCCCCACTGGAGGGGCTACAAGAGCCTCAGTCTTCTAACCTCATATCTCTATACACACGAGCTAGGCACTACTTTTAGTACACATGCATACAAACTTTTTTTTTTTTTTTTTTTTTTCCATATAAATCAATAAAAATCTGATTATTATTATTGCATCCAATATTAGGCATTATTATTAATACCAAACTACCATAAATGTCAAAAATCCATCTTTGCCTTTCAGGATCCTTGGAAAGATGGGTAAGATTCCAGTGTACATGTCACAGTGTGCAGATTCCACCCTTCACTTGGCCCCCTCTCTTTGGCTCGCTTTCTCCTTGCAACACAGACAGCTTCTTTTACAAGGTTACATGCACAGCTGTCTAGATAAGAAATTCTGAAGCTCACACGATAGAAGAAAGTAATCCTTCTCTCCCAAACAGGGCTCACAAATTTGATTAACTGTTTCACACTTGTAGATATATACAACTAACAACTCTAGCCATTATCTGAGACCCCATAGCTTAATATCTAACTTTTTAATTTATTCTTTATCACTTCAAGAACTTTCCATGACAGGAAAAATAGTAAAATATATTGATAGACGGACCGTGAACAGAGTGTAGTGACAGTCGGCATGACTTCAATGAAACAGAATAATCTCCATAAAATTATATACACCTTATTCTAATTTATCCTAACCACTTTGGAGCTAGAAACTATTTAATAAACCTCAAATAAATCCCAACCCAACACACCCACACATCCGGGGACCTTGTGTCGCCGCCATGATAGGGTGGTGGCTGGGATGGCATACTCAATAACAATGGCATGGCGGCCATTTTACACTGTATAAAATTATTGTTAGGAAGCAGCTTATAACTAAACACAGGCTCTGCATCATCTTTTCCCCTTTCTCCATCTATTTCTCTTCATTCCTCACTTTTCAGACTACATGCAACCCGTAAATAAACTTGTGCCTGATCTAGCAGCCCTTGGTCTTTCAGCTTGCCTTTTTCTCTCTGGATAAGATCATTTTATATAGACGGCTGCAATCTCCTTGACAAAGCAATTCTACGTACTTGTATAACTTTTTCACATTCTTAACAGCCTGCTTGCCTTCCCGTGATTCTACCAATTCCTTCATTTCCACAGCATCTTTATCTAACTTATAGGGGTACGGTACGCAACATGACGGAATACTACGGCCTGCTGCAGCTCAGTCCGCTGACAGCGACAATCAACACTGTGCCCCTAAAGTGTGGAACGGCTCTTCACACTCCAAGCGTGGCACGGCTCATCACGCTTACTCCAAGCGTGGCACGGCTCATCACGCTTACTCCAAGCGTGGCACGGCTCATCACGCTTACTCCAAGCGTGGCACGGCTCATCACGCTTACTCCAAGCGTGGCACGGCTCATCACGCTTACTCCAAGCGTGGCATGGCTCTTCACGCTTACTATATTCTGCCCCTAGGCTAGACACCAGTGCTTACAGATTGTCCTGTCACGATATTCCAACCGGGAGGCAGTCTCCTCTCCCAAAATATAGGTGCCCAAACACCTTAGTCATGTGCAGATATAATAATGTCTCCTATTTTCCTATCTACACCGTCCCCAATCTATACCCTTCTCAGTATCTCACAATGTCTCTAGATTGGAATTTGAACAATGCAGTTAAACAACAGTCACGGGCAATAAAATGACACCTCAATTCACAAGCTAACAGCAGGCACAGAAAGAGTTAATTTGCAAGTGAGGAATGAATGATGATCGTGGAGGAGGCGTGGTGTATGAGCGAGCACATGCATAAGGCAATATATCTCGCGTTGCTGGTTCGGAACATAGCTCTGGATCACGCTTAGTCTCACCACTCGACCGGTCACCCCCCTAGACCCAAAGGACACCCCAGACTTAACCAATATCGGCTGAAACACTGTAAGGGCGACACACATATGAATGCGATCTCCACTTACCGTGTTTGGAGGTCGACCAGGGGTCAGCCAATACGGGCGTCATCCAGGGGCATCCGGGCACGGGTCTGTGTGGGTCGCGGATCACTGGCTATGTCCCATCTGGGGTGCCAATTGACGGGGCAATTTAACTCTTCCACTCCTCCACCGGTCACTCCAAATCAGACTATGAACATATGGTACCAGATAAGAGTAAATCAGATGGAGAATCTGGTTCAAACTTAATATGTTCGTTGCTTTATTAAGCAATGGCAAGATATACACAGCAACTGAACTACATTTCCGGATACACCATCTTTTATAGTCCAGAAGATAAGCATGTAAATGTCCAAAACGGGGTGTATTTATGCTAAGAGTTTAGGTGGGATTACGCTAATGTCTATTTATTAGTAAGAAGTAATTCTTTGTCTTTCGTAAGTCCATCCTCCAATCAGTCCAGGTGTCATCTGGTATGCAGCCATCTCCAGTTTTCTCATGGTACAGCCTAGTGCCAACAAAGCAGGCCTCTCTACTTCAAGGACAACTTGGTACATGGCATCTCGTTCCTTCAGCAGTCTTACATACATCTGCAAAACACCTTGTTTAGAACATATTCATGGATAGGGGGAAGGGAAGCCAAAGGAGAGAGGTGAAAAAGAAGAGAAGGAAAAAGAAGAGAAAGAAAGAATAAGAGAGAGAGAGAGAGAGAGATGAGAGAGATAAATAGATATATATATTTATCTTGAGTACATACCTGAACAGAAGAAAAACTTATTGTTCCATTTAATGCTATAAGCCAATATATTAGTTATAAAAGAAAAACAAATATAAAAGTATAAATGACATAGATATATATATATATATACTATCAAATATAGGTAAAAATATATCTTTACCATATCTTTACCTCGACAATTTAACTGGGGAACACCAACAGATGGGGCGAGATGAGGAGATGGTGTGGGAAAGGAAGACGCTCAATGTCCGGTCTGTTAGATATGAAGAGATCCAGGATAGGGACAAGTCTGTGATGCCAAGAGATGAGAATCTGTAACAGGAGGGAATGGTCTACAGTGTCAAAGGCAGAGAAGAGGTCCAGGAGAAGGAGGACAGAGTAGTGTTGCTTGCTCTTGGCAGGTAGTAGGTGATTGGTCACTTTAGTTAGGGCAGTTTCAGTAGAGTGATGCGGTTGAAAGCCAGATTGTAACCGATCTAAGAGGGAGTAGGAAGAGAGGTGGGAGGACAGTTCAAGATGGGCATGCTGCTCCAGCAGTTTTGAGGCAAAAGGGAGAAGTGATATGGGGTGATAGCTAGACACAGAGGATGGGATGAGGGAGGGCTTTTTGAGGATTGATTGGTCTGATTGAAGCATGTTTGAAGGATGAAGGGAAGACACCATTTGTAAGTGAAAGGTTGAAGAGATGTGTTAGGGCTGGGATGAAGACTGTGGCGAGGTTGGGGATGAGGTGGAATGGCAGCGGGTCAAGCGCGCAAGTGGTGTGGTGTGATTGTGATGGTGGATATATTTTATTGCATTTTACAAGTGTGTTTTCCCATACTGTGTATTCTCCCCTTCCCCCACTTCCGGTGTAATCATTACAATCCATAGGGTTGAACAATTGAATTCCTGCCTGTAAATGTTTGCACTACCCCCCACCCCCCTTCCTTCCTGGACAGTCTCCATAGAACTGGTTTGATGATTGGGAGGTAGTTGGGGGGAGGAGAGGTAAGATGTGAGTCTTTCTGTGGAATAGCAGTGTTTTGTCAGTCTGTGTGTGTAACAAGATGAGTTCAGACCAGCTCCACAAGGGATTTAGACAACCCTGGATTATCTGAAGATACAGTATATTGATGGATTGTTTTATGGAATTTTATGTTTTTCAAGCAATAAAGGTTCTTGGGCTGATCACGCATCTCTCGCTCTGTTGATTGTGGGATACTGGACAAGGACCCCGTGGCAAGCAGTGGTATCAACAGAGCGCAGCCCAATGGAGAACCATCCACAGAGTGAATACAGACAAGCGCTAGAGTCGGGGACCTCAACCCCAAAAAGCCAGGTGTTGGTGTGGTACGAAGAAGAGATGGTGGTTCTGGGCGCAGACGTCTCTCATGAGTATAAGGAGGAGGCTGTTCGCCAAGCACAGCGGAGACAAAAAGCCATGGAGCTCGAAAGAGGGAGTCATGCGATTTGGATTGTAAACCCAACGACTTGGGAGCCTGCACGAATCACAAGGACTGACTTCAAGCCATTTGATGAGACTTCCGGAAATGTGGAAGGATTCTTCAAGCACTTTGAGCAGCAGTGTGCTGTGATAGAGGTGCGCCACTCTGGATGGATGCATTTGTTAGTTGGACTCCTGAACGGAAGCGTGGCAGAGGCTTATTGAACTATTGACTCACAGTGGAACCGGGATTACAACTTTGTATAACGGACTATCTTGGATTGCCATGCCATCACCCCAGGCTCGTATCGGGCCCAGTTCCGAGACCTCCCATGCACCACGGGGAGGAGGGGGGGTGTCGTTTAGGATGTATGCCCATAAGATGTCCCAGGCATGTCGGAGATGGCTGGAAACAGAAAACGCCTTCACTGTGGAGGATGTTGTACAGGTATTTCTTATAGAACAATTTCTTGCCAAGTGCCCCTCAGAAATACGGGAATGAGTCCGGGAACACATGCCGTCCACATTAGATAGAGCTGCAGCCCTGGCTGATGAGGGCCTTACTATCTGACCACAGTGGAGGAGGCTACTGGATGATAACTCACAGCCTGCCCCTGCGCCCCACCACCCTCCAATTATATCTGCCCCTCCACCCAGCCACAAGCCGATGACAACCCCACCTCAAAATCCTGGGCCCTAACAGTTCCAACCACATCCTTGGGGAATCACAGAGAGGAAATGTTATGACTGTGGGCAACCTGGCCACCTGCAATCTGATTGTACCTCAAGGACTCGGAAGGAGCCAAGCACACCACCACCTCTTTCGGTGCAGCAAGAGCACTGCATCCCACCTGAGGAGTTACCACCACCACCCTGACCAGAGTGGACTGCCGACCCCTGCACCACAGATACCCCTTATGGTATTTGTCCCCAAGCTACCAAGAGCAACGGCAACGTCACCTGCCGGATGTCTAATTGATGGACGTAAAGAGTCAGGATTTAAAGACACAGGGGCTTTTTTGACTATTGCTGACCCCCGTGTGGTTTGACCAGAGGCAATTCACCCAAGTTCTCCATAGTCTTGGCGGGGGGTACTCGCAAATATATACAGCGAGCTTGGGTGTGTTTGAATTATGGTTAGGGGGAAAGACTGTGCTGCATTGGAGTTATGGAAGGATTTCCCACAGATATCCTCCTTGGAAACGACCCTGGAGAGTTACAGTGCCATTTTGTGGGAGCTGTCACCCAACAAGAAGAACAATAGACTCCTTCAGGCTGACCTTCCCTGCCATTGTGCAAAGACTTATTGACAATTAAGCAATGTGGACTAAAGTGAGTTGGCCAATGGTCTGTGGAGACCCCATGGCATGCTCACTTATTGAAAGGGGGTGAGGTTGTGATGGTGGATATATTTTATTGCATTTTACAAGTGTGTTTTCCTGTACTGTGTATTCTCCCCTTTCCTCACTTCTTGTGTACTCATTACAATCCAGAGGGTTGAACAATTGTATCCCCGCCTTTAAATGTTTGACTGAGCACCCTTCCCATGATAGCCTAGTCAAGATTAGCCATGTTCTTTCCACCATCTTGTTGTAGTCAAGCTTCCTACCACACCCATACACATAGGTTTTAATTGCACTCAGAGGTTTATACAATCATATGCATTTGTACCACAGACAGAGGCATACGGTAAGGGAGATAGGGACCCGATATACATGAGAGCACCTTGACGGAGGTTATCGGGCTTACATGCAATGGCCGATGCATCAACTAAGATTCTCATTTTTTTTTTTTAACATATAGTTTTTATTCATTTTTGAGGTTGTTGTACATCAAGTCATAACAATCAACTTTCCATATTATGATAGCCGTCCATCATGCACAAATATTAAACATCAGGAACTTTAAAGCCTTACGATAAAACAGCATAATGCAGTCAAAACCCCTTTACCCCCCCTCCCTCCCTTCTCCCTTTTGCCAATGAAATCTTTGAATCTACTGGGTTGAGTCGTTGAGGCGGCTAGGATTCCATGAAATGGACCTCTAAATGGTTTAGGGCACTAATTGACCATCTAATTATGTTGGTGAAACTGTAAAGACTAATTAGGCACCCTGGCGTCCCTTCTCGGAATCTCCTCAAGTCCCCTCCCCCTCTATCTCACAATTTCAGGTTGCCCAATGTGCCCTTCAAATCCTCTATATTGTACCAGGAAGAATGAGAGAATGGAGACATGATCTGTCTAATTTCTTCCGGGGACAACTGGGTAGATATAAATTTTCTCCATCGTTTGAAGAATCTGGGAGACAATCTGTCCACATCTCTCTGAGTTTCCATTTTTTCCCATGTTAACAGTGTTTTCAACGTATTTATTATGTCTTGTGGCCCAGGTAAAGAGTCTGTAATCCATCTCCCCAGAATTAAGCGTTTGGTCGCCATTGCTGCCATGTGAAATATACCTAACTCCTCGTTTCCCAGACCCGTACCCCTTGTATCATGAAAAATCCACGTCACCAATTCTAGAGGAATAGTCTTGTCTGTTATGTCCCTCATCAGTCGTTTAGTTGTCTCCCAGAGTCTCAAGGAGTTCGTGCAATACCAGAGACCGTGGATCATATCAGTGTTGTGTGCTCCACATTTGGGGCAGTGTGTGAGCCTGTTCAGTCTGTCTTTCGTAACCCTAAGGTTGAAGCCCATTATAGCCCTGTGAAGGATGCGGAAAAAAGTGTCCCTCCACCTCTCGTCTACAATATGTTCTCTCAATTGTTTCCATCCTGAAAGAATTTTAGATTTTATGTCTGGGTCGTGGAGTTGTTCCGACCAACTGTGGAATAACGTGTCTCTAGTGGTGGGGAGCAGTCTGTCTCTTGTAGCAGCATATAGGGAAGAAATATTAGTGGTGGATGGTTCTAAAGACAGCAGATTGTCCCATTCATTGTTAATGTATTCCGCACCAATGGATTTCAGGTTAGTCATGACATGGTCACGAATCTGCAGGTATTGTAGAGTGTGTGCCCCCGGCAACCCAAATTTGTTCTGTAATTCTTCCCATGTTGCCCACCTTGGTTCAGTATCATGAAATAGATCTTTTATTCTCACCACTCCCCTGTCTTCCCACATTCTGAACAGTTTATTTTCCCTTCCCTGGGGGAAGGCCGGGTAGGTCCACAGTGCTATGTGTTTGGAAGTTCTCCAAGATAGGCCAAATTTTTTTCGGACTGCCTTCCAAGAGGCTATGGTATCTCTAAAGATTAAGGCTGACTTCATAAAGGGCGGTAGTGACGGGATCGGGGTATGAAGTGCTGACACCAAGCTCCAGGGGTTGCACACTTCACTTTCTAAAGGGAAGTCTGAATATCTACTGGTCCCCCTCATCCAGTCCAGAATGTGTCTGGTCAAACACATTAGATTATAACCCCGAATATTGGGGAAGTTGAGGCCCCCTCCCCCTACTGGTAGCATGAGTGTGTTCAATCTAATCCTCGGCTTCCTTCCCCTCCAAAAAATCTGGTGAAAAGAGAGTTGAGTCTCCTGGTGTCAAGATGTTTCATAAGTAAAGGGAGGGTTTGGAGGGGGTACAGCAATCTAGCAAAAGGGATCATTTTGACCAGATGGCACCGTCCTAGCAGAGATAGAGGGAGACCTTCCCATTGTGGCGCCCCGCAACGAGTGCGTCACAAGGGAGTATTGCAGCCGCAATATTCTCTGACAAAGCAGTGCAATAGTTAACTCTGAGATCCAACCCAACATACAACACCTAGAACAGGGGACCAATCATAGGTCCTGGTGGGTGGAGTGTTAGGGTAGTGTAAGAGAACACAGAATAATCTAGACAGTCTGGAATCTAGAGCAGAACCTAGAACACAGAACTTGGAGAGGAGCGGGGGCTCCGCACCTCGTGCGGGCCCCTGGGCCGTCACCAGTCGGGTGTCCGCACCTGAGGCCTTAACTACCGGGATTGGGCATTTCTACACGGGTTCCCAAAAGACTCCCGTGCCCACAACTCACAGCCGGTTCACTGGTACCGAAGCTGGCAGCAGTTCACCTCTGCCACGCGAACCAGCCCCGTGGAGGATCAGCTTTACAGGAGCACCCCACCACCAGCCAGTTTCCAGTCGTCTAACCAGCGGTGTACCCACTGAGGGATCCAAGGCTCCCCAAAGCATCCAGAACGTACATCATGGATAGGGCATTGAAGCAGCCTCCCCGTACCCGATCTGGTATTCCTGGGCGACGCTGGCACAAGAAGAGGGAAGCTAAGTAGGTAGAATGGAGGAACACTGCGGATCTCTGAGGAGCACTATCACTGCTGAGTCCACCCGGTCTTCTACTCAACCACTGTAAGCCATGTACTGCCTGATGGTGACAGTAAAGACCCGTTGCAGAGACTATCTGTGTCCGTGCCTCCTTATGAACTGTCCGTCATTAACTAAAGGTAACCGCAGCTGCCGCACAACATCTTGAGCAGCTCCAGCCCCCGGGGATCACCGCTCAGCCTGTGGGGAGCGTAACATCTTGCTGCTGTCCATCACCCCGGAGGTTCCGCAGCGTCGGTAGCCCTTACCGAATCTACTCATAGGTGGCGTCACGAAGAAAACAAATTAAATCCCCTTTAATCTGTTCCCACTATGACGTCTTCAATTTTGATCTGCACTACACCGGGCCCCACTACCGGCAGGCGCGGTCCACCCGTGTCAAGGAAGGAGAAGAATCGCCTGTATCATACCGGAGTCAGCCGGCCACGGTGAGTCAGAATTTGGCGTCACGAACAGGATACGAGCAGGCCCGTTATCCAACGGGTATATTGTGCTTAAACTGGACTTTATTGTCTACAATTGGACTTTGTTCGTCCTAAAAAGAACTTTCCCGCCTTTACACCATTGGGTCAAGATGGCGCCCAAGATGGCGTTCCCGCCACAAGAAGCCGCCACGTGAAGCCCAGGAGTGAGTCAACCCCCCCCTCACTGTGGGAGGGCTAAAGACAAAAGGCGCCAAACTCTTTGTCCGCCCTGATTGCTCGAATCAACCATGGGGGCGGACCCCAAAGACTTTTCCCACGATTGGACTACAAAAGCCCAAAGGAAATGGGAGTGTCATAGACACACCGACAGAAAGAGAAGACTTCTTCACCAGCTCTACCAGGACGTCTTACCGGTTCTACGGGTGTGGTTCCCCTCCAAGAAGAATGGCCAGCATGAGACTCCAAGACCTGATGCGGGAGGTCGAGGCGGAGGCCAGAGCAGCCGTCAGCCAACCGGGTCCGGATCCTGCCCTTACTATAGATGGCAGCCCCGACTTCTGGCTAGAGGCTCTACAAGACCTCCGGGTGCGGTTACTAGAGACAGTGGAATGGACGATCCGTAGCTGGAGCGCGACCCTAGGCAGACGACTACACCATGCGATGCAGCAGAGCCGACCGGGTACAGCTTCTCCAAGCCCAGACGACGTCACCAGCTTCTCGACCGCCTCATTGTCGCCGGCCACCTGTCCTGCTCCGTCACCTGAGCCAATAGACTGTGTCATTCCGGTGGAGGCCGCAACTCGACCCGTTCCAGCGACCAACATCGTAACCGATTCCGTTCTTGAGCCGGAGCTCATAACACGCTCCATTGAAGAACTCGATCTTTACCAGGTTCCCACCGAGGAACCCGCGACATGTTTCACCACTACAGAGACAGTCGCCTGTTTTATCCCCGTACCGGAGGCTTCCCTTGCCATTGCCGAGGCCTACCTGGTAACCGGGATTGAAACACCTTTACCTGCGGAAACAGATGAAGAAGCAGGCAGCCTGGAAGCCCTGCAGGACGTCCCTACGGAAGGATCCGCAGCACCACCGCCCTGTTGTACAACGGAACAAGCTTCAATATCTCTCATCATCGAGCAGCCTGATGTGGTCATCGAGGAAGAGGTCGGAGAGGATGACGACGAGACCCACAGCACCGCTGAGGATTTCGACACCGGGTTCGCTTGGGGAGACAACAAGGAACTTCCTTCCGGGCACACAGCTCGGGTACACTGGTCGGGTGCAACGCCGACACCTTCCCCTGTGCCGTTCCACCGGGTTCCGATACAGACAGCCCGCCAAGTTCAAGCTTCCCGCCAAACCACCAGCTCCGTTACTCATCTTTACACCCCGAGCCGTAACGACGGAGATGTACGCCAGAGACGACGAGAGGAGTGGCAAGCCCGAGAACGCGCCAACATGCTGGCCCGTGCCGAGGCTCGCCGCCAGCCGCCGCTGCCTGATGAACTCCGCCGCGAAGGTAGAATTTCCACCTTTAATTTAAATACCGGGTGGGGGTTCGCTTGGGAGGTGGGTTTGAATGAGGAGGTGTTTGTGGGGCGCCGGGACGTAGAGTCAAACTTGCCAAGAGGACATCCTGATCGCGACCTATACCGGGGCGATATAATCACCTACGAGCGCTATGCTTGTGCAGATGGGTGGTTTGCTATCCGGGTGCGCCATCGTTCTCAGAGCCAGTGACTTTAAAACTTGAACTTCATCAATGACTCTGTTCCCGTTAATCACTGACCGTGTGATCTCGCGGCTACAGCCTGGACTCTAGTTAAAGTACAGCCGACCGCCCGCCGGGTCCGCACAAAGTGATTACCTTTTTCTTTGCTTATATCACCAAAGCATACCTTTACCTGTTTTCTATTTTAATAAAAGTGTGTCATATATGTGTATAAAAATGCAAAAACCTCTGTAATGTGAGTAGTTTGACGCTTGGGGACAAGCTGATTTAACCAAGGGGGAGTGTGGCGCCCCGCAACGAGTGCGTCACAAGGGAGTATTGCAGCCGCAATATTCTCTGACAAAGCAGTGCAATAGTTAACTCTGAGATCCAACCCAACATACAACACCTAGAACAGGGGACCAATCATAGGTCCTGGTGGGTGGAGTGTTAGGGTAGTGTAAGAGAACACAGAATAATCTAGACAGTCTGGAATCTAGAGCAGAACCTAGAACACAGAACTTGGAGAGGAGCGGGGGCTCCGCACCTCGTGCGGGCCCCTGGGCCGTCACCGGTCGGGTGTCCGCACCTGAGGCCTTAACTACCGGGATTGGGCATTTTCTACACGGGTTCCCAAAAGACTCCCGTGCCCACAACTCACAGCCGGTTCACTGGTACCGAAGCTGGCAGCAGTTCACCTCTGCCACGCGAACCAGCCCCGTGGAGGATCAGCTTTACAGGAGCACCCCACCACCAGCCAGTTTCCAGTCGTCTAACCAGCGGTGTACCCACTGAGGGATCCAAGGCTCCCCAAAGCATCCAGAACGTACATCATGGATAGGGCATTGAAGCAGCCTCCCCGTACCCGATCTGGTATTCCTGGGCGACGCTGGCACAAGAAGAGGGAAGCTAAGTAGGTAGAATGGAGGAACACTGCGGATCTCTGAGGAGCACTATCACTGCTGAGTCCACCCGGTCTTCTACTCAACCACTGTAAGCCATGTACTGCCTGCTGGTGACAGTAAAGACCCGTTGCAGAGACTATCTGTGTCCGTGCCTCCTTATGAACTGTCCGTCATTAACTAAAGGTAACCGCAGCTGCCGCACAACATCTTGAGCAGCTCCAGCCCCCGGGGATCACCGCTCAGCCTGTGGGGAGCGTAACATCTTGCTGCTGTCCATCACCCCGGAGGTTCCGCAGCGTCGGTAGCCCTTACCGAATCTACTCATAGGTGGCGTCACGAAGAAAACAAATTAAATCCCCTTTAATCTGTTCCCACTATGACGTCTTCAATTTTGATCTGCACTACACCGGGCCCCACTACCGGCAGGCGCGGTCCACCCGTGACAAGGAAGGAGAAGAATCGCCTGTATCATACCGGAGTCAGCCGGCCACGGTGAGTCACCATCTTTTTAGTTCGGTTTCAATTTTAGTGATTAAGGGGTCGTAATTAAGATGGTAAGTGGTACCTCCCGATCTAGCTATTTTAATCCCTAGGTACTTCACGTATGTTTTAGCTATTGGGATGCCATGAAGTGTCCGGGGAGAATCTGAACCTCCAGTGTGTCGGGCACCATCTCCTTCTCGCAGAAACAAGATCTCAGATTTGGACTTATTTAATTTGAACCCTGAGAAAGTGCCAAAATCCTCCAGACACCTCAGGACGTCTGGTAGGTCCCTCTGCACATTACCAAAATATAGTGCTATGTCATCCGCAAATAGGCTTGCTCGCAACATCTTGCGCCCCATCCTGATGCCCTCAAAAAGCGAGCCTGAGGTTAACTTTCTTGCTAGAGGTTCTAGTGCCAGGTTGAAGAGCAGTGGAGAAAGCGGACATCCCTGACGGGTGCCCTTGCCCAAAGGAAAAACATCCGACAAAAAACCTGGAGTACTGATCCTTGCTCTGGGATTGGAGTAAAGGCATCTCAAAAATGTTCGCGTCGGTCCAATCAGACCAATGTTATCTAAGACCAGATCCAGCCATGGCCACCTGACATTGTCAAAAGCTTTTTCAGCATCTAGAGTGACCATGGCCGGACCCGATCCCCCCCCTCCCCTCACCCCCCCGGCGACATCCACCGCTAACAGTGCCTTTCTAACATTGCTAGTTGCTGAGCGACCCTTGATAAAGCCAGACTGATGATCCCCTATGATATCTGGCAAGATCTTGGCCAAGCGGTTTGCTAAAATTTTGGAGGCAATTTTAGTCTTCAATAAATGTTTATTGGAAAGATAACAAATTACAGTAGCTATGTCAAGCATGACAAGCATTGTAGAGATAAAGAGATATCAAACATGACATAACATTACTTGGTTAAGGAAGTGAAGGTTTGGGGTAGAATAGGGATCGCGGGCATTGGGACTGAGGGGGGGGGGGAAGGGGAGGGAAGGGATGGCCTCGGATACAGAGGAAAATTGCGGCAAGGAAATAATGATTAAAGCAAGAATTCTGTGATACATATGAAACATTGCAGTTATCACTTAATAGTTCCTTGGAGGAAGAGTTAGAGCGTGTGGTTGCGTAGCCGTCATCTACAGTCAGATAATTACTCCGTTGATATGTTTACGGTACTCCAGTGCGCTCAACATTGGACGCCATCATTCTCAATTGACAGTGGGTTCATACTGCCGGTTAACCAAATTATTTCCTAGCCTAGTGTGTTTTAAACATATGGGGGGGGGGTTAACGGAGGGGTATAGGGTGGGGGAGGGGGGGAGAATCAAAAGGGGGAAAGGAGGGGAGGGGGGGAGAGGGAGGGGGGAAAACTAAGTATAGCTGGGGAGAGAAGTAGAGAAGTGAGTAAGTAAAAGAGTTAGGTGTTGAAGAATAGGGGGTTGTGACCTCGTGAACTCCGTATATCTAGGAAGGAGGGTGAATCGCTGAGGGGTGTGTTGCCCATAAGTCCCATGCATCCGAGACATATCTCCTCCTTGGAGCGTCCATTGCAAGATAGTATTCATGTGTGAAGATTGTGTTAATCTTTTGGATAAGGTCCCTGGCGGTGGGTGGGGATGAATTTTTCCATGCTGCTGCAATGCATAGTCTTGCTGCGATTAGAATATAGGTGATCACATGGCGGATAATCGGTGGATAGACTTCGCCTCCTATGTTTAAAACAGCTAACTGAGGTGATAACGGAATATGGGTGTCCGTTACCGTGCTCATCAAGTTTGCGACTAGTGCCCAAAATTGGGCCACTTTAGGGCAGTGCCACCACATGTGTGCCAGGTCTCCTCTCTGGCCACATTGCCTCCAGCATAAAGGGGAGACTCCACGTGCGAATCTGGCTATCCTGGTTGGAGGAGTGTACCATCGGAGATGAACCTTCTTGAGGGATTCTAGGTGATTTATACATCTTGATACCTGAGTTACACACCTGATTGACCCTTCCCAGTCATCCTGATCTGCTTGGAAGTTCAGGTCTGCCTCCCATGTTCCCATGTATGCTAGTTTAGAGGGGGAGTTTTGTGTTATTAGGTCCTCGTACAAGGAGGAGAGACCCCTCGGGATTCTAGTGGCTGAGAACATCAGTCGTTGGAGTGGGGAGGGTAAAGGTCGCCTCAGATCGTGAGTGCAGCCTTTTGAGGAGAGGAAGTGGCGAACTTGTGAATATTGTAGAAAGGTATGTCTTAAATTCTGTCTTCCCTCACCAAAGGCGTCAAATGTAAGTAGTTTGCCACTCTCCAGGAGATCCCCTAAAGTACTGATACCTGCTTTCAGCCAGGGAGTGAGGTTCAGAGAGGGGATATGCACCCGAAAGGCCTCCAGCGGAATACGCTCCGGGGGAAGTTTTGACCAGTGGGTAGGGATTTTTTTCCACACCACTTGGAGAGCACGAACCGTAGCCAAGGGGTGCGCCACCCCAATCGGTCCCAGTGCAGTCCCGGCCAAGAGCCTTCCCGGGGCAGCCTCCGGATCAATCTCTGTCTCCAGTTGAGTCCAGCCCAATGTCTCCTGTCGTCTCCATAGTTCCCCTGTGGCCTCCAGAAGAGTGGCTCTGTGGTATGAGGTGACGTCTGGGACCCCCATGCCTCCCCCTTTCAACTTCAGGTACATTACATCTCTGCGGACTCTTGGTCTGCCCCCTGCCCATATGAATGAATTTATACGTCGTTGTAATAGAGTCAGCAGTTTGCCTGGGTATCCCAGTGGGACACACCGAAATAAATAAAGTAGTTTTGGGAGCCACAACATTTTGAATGCCTGTATGCGCGCCATCCAAGATAGCAGCGGGAGAGGACTAGTTTCCATCGCCTCTCTCAAGGTTGCCATAAGTTTGGTTAAATTTAGACGCGCCATGTTTCTCGAGGCGCATAGGGTCACTCCCAGGTATGGGATGCCCTCCGGGGCCCAGGCAAAGGTGAATTTGGATGAGAGAGATGTCAATTGCGTCTCTGGGACATTGATGGGTAAGGCCATGGTTTTTCCCATGTTTAATTTATAATAAGATATCCTTGAAAAGTTGTCCAATTCTTTTAATATGGCTGGGATGGAGTTATCTGGGTCAGTGCACGTGATGATTACGTCGTCAGCGTAGAGTCCTATGACATGGTCCTTCTTTCCCACAAGTATGCCCGCAACATCCGGGTTAGCTCTTATCGAGGCTGCCAGGGGTTCCATAACAAGGGCGAAGATCAGGGGCGACAGAGGGCACCCCTGTCTTGTCCCATTTGTAATGTTGAAATGGCGGGACAAATATCCCGATGTGGACACCCGAGCTCCCGGAGAAGAGTAAAGCCCCAATATAGCCTCCAAAATTGGTCCAGAAAATCCGAACCTCCCCAGGACCTCTCGCAGGTATCCCCAGTGCACCCTGTCAAACGCCTTTTCCGCGTCAAGAGACAGGAATGCACTGGGGATCCCCCGGTTCTCAACAATCTCCACCAGATCCAGCATCTGCCGGGTGCCATCTCTGGCCTGTCTTCCTCCCACAAAGCCCACCTGATCCGCATCCACCAAAAGTGGGATTACTGTCGACAGTCTAGAGGCCAGTATTCTGGCATATATCTTCACATCCGTGTTAAGTAACGAGATGGGACGATAGCTGCCAGGATTGTCTGGGGGTTTGCCAGGTTTCAAGATGGTGGAGATCGTAGCCTCCAGGTCATCTGTACCCAGCTTCCCCTCTTTTTGCCAATGATGAAACAATCGGAGCAGATAGGGGGCCAACCGGGGGGAGAAAGCCCTATAATATTCATTAGCAAATCCGTCCGGTCCCGGAGCAGAGTTGCATTTGAGTGTGTTGATGACATCCGTAACCTCCGAGAGGGTGAATGGCTGGTTCAAAGCGGAGAGAGTTTCAGGGGGGATCGCTGGGAGTTGCACTCCCGCCAGGAAGGCCCGGATGTCCTCCAGAGTGGGTTGCGGTGTCAGGGGATCCCCGGCAAGATTGTAGAGTTTTGTGTAGAAATACGCCATGACCTCCACTATCTCAGTCGGGTCTCTAACTGTCACACCGTTGGTAGAAGTCATAGAGGTCACCATTGTGTTAGCCACTCTTTTCTTCAGTCTCCTAGCTAAGAGCTTACCCGCCCTATCCCCTGCAGCATAATACTGTGTATTAAGTTTCCGAAGCCCCAGTTCATGTTGATAAAGCAGCTGGGCCCTAAGTTTAGTTCTCAGGTCAAAGATCTGACTAGTCAATTGGGGGGAGGGGTTAGTTTTGTTTACTTTTTCCAGGGTTCCTATTTGATCGGACCAGTCTCTCCAGGAGGCCTCCCTTTCCCTCTTTTGTTGCGAGGCCTTCTGTATAAGCAGCCCACGCAGAACCGCCTTGTGAGCGGCCCAGAGTGTGCCATCCGAAATTTCCCCGTTGTCGTTACTGAGGAAATACTCCTCCAAACTCCCTTCCAGGGATTCCAAGATCTGTTGGTTTGAAAGCAGAGCGACATTCATTCTCCAACGACGCGGTCTGGTTCCCATTCGACCCCGCCTGATTCCCAGCGATACTGGGGCGTGGTCCGACCAAGAGATCAGACCAATTGAGGAGGAGGTGCAGAATGGTAGGGTCTCCTCTCCAACCAGGAACAGGTCGATTCTGGAGTAGGTATTATGGGAACCAGATAGGAAAGAGTAATCCCTCTCCTCTGCATGTTGATACCGCCAAACGTCGTGGAGCCTGAATTCACTGCATAGTGTTGCCATTTCCCTCCCTTTCCTTGCGTGTGGGGCTGAGGAGTCCAATCTCGCCACCATGATTTGATTAAAGTCCCCACACACCACCAGGGCCCCCTCTTTTGTTTGGTTGAGTTTTTTAAACAGGGATCTCAGAAACCCCAATTGGCCCGAGTTTGGGGCATAGACAGTCGCCAGTGTATACAATTCCCCTGATATGTTACACTTCAGGATCAGGTACCTACCCAGCGGATCCGCTTCAGCAGAATTCAGCTGGAACTGCACCTTGGCGCTTACCATCACACATACTCCTGCTTTTTTCACATTGTGGTTTGCAAAGTAGATGTGAGGGTAGGAGGAGTTTTTCACACGAAAATTGTCTTCGGCTAAAAGGTGTGTTTCTTGAACACACATCACATCAGCGTGAAGTCTCCTGGCCTCCTTCCAAAGGGAGGAGCGTTTCACCAGAGAGTTCAGTCCTTTAACATTTAGAGAAACTAGATTCAAAGAGGAACCAGTCCCCGAGAGAACCGAATCGTTCCCTTTCATACTTACTCACTAGCAGCGATCACGGAGCGAGGTCACTTGGAAAAGTATAGGAGAGAACAGTCCAAGATGTGCTGCGGAGGAAATGAGAGCAGAAAGTAGGTGATGAAAAGGGGGGAGAAGTAGCGGGTGAGAGTGGAGCTGGGAGAGAAAGGATGCCCAACTAGAAGGGAATTGGAAGGTTGGGGAGGAGGTGTAGCTGGGTCAACTAGAGAGGGTGGGGGGATGGGGGGAGGGGGGGGGGGGGTTGGGTGGAGAGGGGGGGGAGGGGAACACACTTAAATAAACTTGAGTATAGTCAGGCCTATAGGGCCTTGACTGGGGGGGGTTGAGGCAGGAAACCACACTCGAGTTTCCCCAGACCTTGACCCGCAGGTGTAGAAGTATCCCCGAGTTCTGAGAGTGAGGGGAGGTTTAAGTGTCCAAAACCTGTGCTGGATCTCGGCGTGGGGAGTCCGTATGTGTTCCAAAGGAGGGTGTATTAATCCACACAGACCGATTCGGAGTCCTCCGGTCCCTTGTCGACCTCAGGTGCATTCTCCAGAACCAGGTCCTTGGGGTCCCTCCGGCCGGGGGCGAGGGGAGTTTGAGACCTGAGCAGATAAGTTCCAGGAGCGTAGAGCCCTGCGTAGCATAGTGGGGGAGGAGAAAGAATGTCTATTGCCTTTATATCGAAAGTTAACAGACACTGGTGTGCCCCATGCATATTGTATGGCTTTCTCCCTCAAGATGAGGCAGCTGGGGGCAAACTCCCTTCTTCTAGCCATTGTGCCTGGTGAAAGGTCAGGATAGACAGAGGCTTTGGCGAATTGTGAGGGGAGAGAAGGATTGGATCTCATCGCCTGGAGCAGGATGTCTCTCGCCTTAGGATGTAAGAAAGAGATCAGGATATCCCTCGGGACGTCTTTAGGGAGCTTCGTAGGTTTAGGTAACCTGTATGTTTTTTGTAATTCCAATAATGCAGGGTTAGCCTCTGGGAGGGCAGCTGATAGAAAGGCTGAGACAGTCATCGGAAGATCCTCACCATCTTGGGGTTCTGCAACTCCTCTTAACTTTACGTTATTCTTACGGAGTCCATCCTCTAGTGACACAGCGTTGCCTTTACTGAGCCCATCTCCCTGTCAATCATGTCATAGCTGTCTGCCAAGTTATTATGTGCCGAAGCATACTCCTCCATCTTGGATTCCACAGTGGTAGTCCTCTCTCCTAAGGCCGCCATTTCAGACTTAATGTCTGCCATCATGGAGCGCATCTCCCCCAGCACCGCGTCCCTCATGGATCCCAGCATATCTCGCATGTTACGTTTTGTGAGAGGGGACTCCTCTCTACTCACATTATTGCCTCGGTGCTCCTGGCGTCTGGGGGATCGAGGGGACCGCGAGGCCCGGGTGGAAGCGCTGGAGGGAGACGCTGGGCTGTTCCCGGCCGGCGCCATCTTGGATCCACTGTGGGGCTCCTGATTGAAGTAATCAGTGAGCTTGTTGGTGGTCTCCCGGCGGCGGGACCCGGTCCTGGGCATGACCGGAGGTTGTGTGATGTGCTGGGCTGTCGCCTGTCTTAAAGCGGGAGCGGGAGGGCCGCGGTAGTGCCGTGTATTCGGTCCGTGCTGCGGAGCCTCCTCACAATGCGACCGGCGCCATCGGCTGCTGGACACGCCTGATGGAGGAGGCAATTTTCAAATCAGTATTGATGAGAGAAATCGGTCTGTAATTAGACGGATTTTCCATATTTTTGTCCCCTTTCGGCAATAGTATTATGTGGGCCAGAGTCATTTGGTCTGTCATTATGGTACCGTCTCTCACTCCATTGAAAACTCCCAACAGGCACGGAGCCACCTGGTCTTTCAGAGCCCTATAGAAACCGCCGCCGAAGCCGTCTGGGCCAGGTGCTTTGTTAGGGTTAAGGGTTTTGATGGTGTCTAACACCTCGTTAATTTCGAATTTCGCATTTAACATTTCCAAGTCTCCGTCTGATATTTTAGGCATCTTTGTCTCGTTTAACCAATGTCGCCCATCTCCCCCCCCCTCTCCCGGGGCTTTATATAAATTGGCATAAAATTTTTGAAGGATATCTGTTATTTTTTTGGGATCCGAGGTCAGTGTCCCATCAGTGTCTGACAAGGCGGCTATGTTCGTCTTTGAGCGCCTACCCCTGGCTAGATTTGCCAGTATCCTCCCCGCCTTGTCTCCATGACGATATAATTTGGATTCCCATTCTGTCCTGTACATGTCGTCTTTCATCTTTGTCCATTTGTCAAAATTGACTTTTGTTTGGGTCCAATGAGTTTTGTTAGTCTGGGTCGGGTGGTCTTTAAACGCTAGGTAAGCCTCTCTGACTTCGTCACTGTATTTTGTGTACATTTTAGATATCTTCTTTTTCAAGATGGTGGTATATGCTAGTATCCTCCCCCTTAAAACTGCCTTGGCAGTCTCCCAGAATAATACCGCGTCCTCTTTGTGAGCCATGTTATCTGAGGCGTAAATTGACCACCATTCACCTAGAAGTTTGTTAAAGTCTGAATCTTTCTGTAGAAAGGTGGGGAACCGCCACAAGTAGTCTGTGCCTCTAGGATACTTGTCGAGGAGTTCCAGACTAACCGGACTATGGTCTGAGATCACCAAATTTTCGATATTAACATGTTTCGTCTTGTGAACGATTCCCTCACCCACCAAGAATAGATCTATTCTGGACCAGGTCCCATGGGGGTGGGAGAAGTGCGTAAACTCTCTCTCCAGAGGGTTTCTGAGTCTCCAGACGTCTCTCAACCCTGTGGCCTTAGCGAAGGTCTGTAAGGTGAAATCGTCCGGTCTCTCCCTACCCCTCGTCGCTACCAGAGGGGTCCCACCTTGCTCCGCTGATCTATCCTCCCTCCTGGTCATGGTGGTGTTAAAGTCTCCCCCCAAGATGAGAGAACGGTGGTCATGAGTGAGCAATTTCTCCTGAATAGCTAAAAAGAACGGTTTCCTGTCAGTGTTTGGGGCATATATGTTATGAATGTGGTAAGTTGTGCCTGAGATGTCTAGAGTCACACTGGCGTGCCTTCCCTCTTCATCGTGGTCGTTGGAAATCAGTCTATACGATAGGGATTTATGTAATAGGATGATCACTCCCGCCTTACGGCCCTTGGCGCCAGAGCCAAACACCGCCCCCACCCACATTTTATGCATACGGTGTAATTCATTTTGACCAAGATGCGTTTCCTGTAATAGGACAATGTCCCCCTTCAGTTTCTTGAGATGACGCAGTACCCTATTCCTTTTGCTCGGTGATTTTAAGCCCTTCTGTGGCGCCCCGCAACGAGTGCGTCACAAGGGAGTATTGCAGCCGCAATATTCTCTAGACAAAGCAGTGCAATAGTTAACTCTGAGATCCGACCCAACATACAACACCTAGAACAGGGGACCAATCATAGGTCCTGGTGGGTGGAGTGTTAGGGTAGTGAAATAGAACACACAATAATCTAGAGAGTTGGAACAAAGTCGAGCCAAGGATCTAGAGCCTAGAACACAGAACTTGGAGAGGAGCGGGGGCTCCGCACTCCGTGCGGGCCCCTGGGCCGTCACCGGTCGGTGTCCGCACCTGAGGCCTTAACCACCGGGAATGGGCATTTCTACACGGGTTCCCAAAAGACTCCCGTGCCCACAACTCACAGCCGGTTCACTGGTACCGAAGCTGGCAGCAGTTCACCTCTGCCACGCGAACCAGCCCCGTGGAGGAGCAGCTTTATAGGAGCACCCCACCACCAGCCAGTTTCCAGTCGTCTAACCAGCGGTGTACCCACTGAGGGACCCAAGGCTCCCCAAAGAATCCAGAACGTACATCATGGATAGGGCATTGAAGCAGCCTCCCCGTACCCGACCTGGTATTCCTGGGCGACGCTGGCAAGAGAAGCTAAGGAGGTAGAAAGGAGGTACACTGCGGATCTCTGAGGAGCACTATCACTGCTGAGTCCACCCGGTCTTCTACTCAACCACTGTAAGCCATGTACTGCCTGCTGGTTACAGTAAAGAACCGTTGCAGAGACTATCTGTGTCCGTGTCTCCTTATGAACTGTCCGTCATTAACTAAAGGTAACCGCAGCTGCCGCACAACATCTTGAGCAGCTCCAGCCCCCGGGGATCACCGCTCAGCCTGTGGGGAGCGTAACATCTTGCTGCTGTCCATCACCCCGGGAGGTCCCGCAGCGTCGGTAGCCCTTACCGAATCTACTCATAGGTGGCGTCACGAAGAAAACAAATTAAACCCCCCTTTAATCTGTTCCCGTAAGACGTCCTCAATTTTGATCTGCACTACACCGGGCCCCACTACCGGCAGGCGCGGTCCACCCGTGACAAGGAAGGAGAAGAATCGCCTGTCTAAACCGGGAGTAACCCTGGCCCCTGGTGTGCGTCAGAAAATGGCGTCACGAACAGGATACGAGCAGGCCCGTTACCCAACGGGTATATTGTGCTTAAACTGGACTTTATTGTCTACAATTGGACTTTGTTCGTCCCTAAAAGAACTTTCCCGCCTTTACACCATTGGGTCAAGATGGCGCCCAAGATGGCGTTCCCGCCACAAGAAGCCGCCACGTGAAGCCCAGGAGTGAGTCAACCCCCCCCTCACTGTGGGAGGGCTAAAGACAAAAGGCGCCAAACTCTTTGTCCGCCCTGATTGCTCGAATCAACCATGGGGGCGGACCCCAAAGACTTTTCCCACGATTGGACTACAAAAGCCCAGAGGAGATGGGAGTGTCATACATAGACACACAGACGGAATTCTTGACCAGCTCAACCAGAACGTCTTACCGGTTGATCGGGTGTGGTTTCCCTCCAAAGAAGAATGGCCAGCATGAGACTCCAAGACCTGATGCGGGAGGTCGAGGCGGAGGCCAGAGCAGCCATGAGCCAACCGGGTCCGGATCCTGCCCTTACCATAGATGGCAGCCCCGACTTCTGGCTAGAGGCTCTACAAGACCTCCGGGTGCGGTTACTAGAGACAGTGGAATGGACGATTCGCAGCTGGAGCGCGACCCTAGGCAGACGACTACACCATGCGATGCAGCAGAGCCGACCGGGTACAGCTTCTCCAAGCCCAGACGACGTCACCAGCTTCTCGACCGCCTCACCCTCGCCTACCACCTGTCCTGCTCCGTCACCTGAGCCAATAGACTGTGTCATTCCGGTGGAGGCCGCAACTCGACCCGTTCCAGCGACCAACATCGCAACCGATTCCGTTCTTGAGCCGGAGCTCATAACACGCTCCATGGAAGAATTAGATCTCTACCAGGTTCCCACTGAGGAACCCGCGACATGTTTCACTACTACCGAGACAGTCGCCTGTTTTATCCCCGTACCGGAGGCTTCCCTTGCCATTGCCGAGGCCTACCTGGTAACCGGGATTGAAACACCTTTACCTGCGGAAACAGATGAAGAGGCAGGCAGCCTGGAAGCCCTGCAGGACGTCCCTACGGAAGGATCCGCAGCACCACCGCCCCGTTGTACAACGGAACAAGCTTTAACGTCTTTCATCATCGAGCAGCCTGATGTGGTCATCGAGGAAGAGGTCGGAGAGGATGACGACGAGACCCACAGCACCGCTGAGGATTTCGACACCGGGTTCGCTTGGGGAGACAACAAGGAACTTCCTTCCGGGCACGCAGCTCGGGTACACTGGTCGGGTGCATGCCGACACCTTCCCCTGTGCCGTTCCACCGGGTTCCGATACAGACAGCCCGCCAAGTTCAAGCTTCCCGCCAAACCACCAGCTCCGTTACTCATCTTTACACCCCGAGCCGTAACGACGGAGATGTACGCCAGAGACGACGAGAGGAGTGGCAAGCCCGAGAACGCGCCAACATGGAGGCCCGTGCTGAGGCTCGCCGCCAGCCGCCGCTGCCTGATGAACTCCGCCGTGAAGGTAGAATTTCCACCTTTAACTTAAATACCGGGTGGGGGTTCGCTTGGGAGGTGGGTTTGAATGAGGAGGTGTTTGTGGGGCGCCGGGACGTTGAGTCCAACTTGCCAAGAGGACATCCCGATCGCGACCTATACCGGGGCGATATAATCACCTACGAGCGCTATGCTTGTGCAGATGGGTGGTTCGCTATCCGGGTACGCCATCACCCTCAGAGCCAGTGACTTTAAAACTTGAACTTCATCAATGACTCTGTTCCCGTTAATCATTGACTGTGTGATCTCGCGGCTACAGCCTGGACTCTAGTTAAAGTACAGCCGACCGCCCGCCGGGTCCACACAAAGTGATTACCTGTTTCTTTGCTTATATCACCAAAGCATTTCTTTACCTGTTTTTCTATTTTAATAAAAGTGTGTCATATATGTATAAAAATGTAAAAACCTCTGTAATGTGAGTAGTTTGACGCTTGGGGACAAGCTGATTTAACCAAGGGGGAGTGTGGCGCCCCGCAACGAGTGCGTCACAAGGGAGTATTGCAGCCGCAATATTCTCTAGACAAAGCAGTGCAATAGTTAACTCTGAGATCCGACCCAACATACAACACCTAGAACAGGGGACCAATCATAGGTCCTGGTGGGTGGAGTGTTAGGGTAGTGAAATAGAACACACAATAATCTAGAGAGTTGGAACAAAGTCGAGCCAAGGATCTAGAGCCTAGAACACAGAACTTGGAGAGGAGCGGGGGCTCCGCACTCCGTGCGGGCCCCTGGGCCGTCACCGGTCGGGTGTCCGCACCTGAGGCCTTAACCACCGGGAATGGGCATTTCTACACGGGTTCCCAAAAGACTCCCGTGCCCACAACTCACAGCCGGTTCACTGGTACCGAAGCTGGCAGCAGTTCACCTCTGCCACGCGAACCAGCCCCGTGGAGGAGCAGCTTTATAGGAGCACCCCACCACCAGCCAGTTTCCAGTCGTCTAACCAGCGGTGTACCCACTGAGGGACCCAAGGCTCCCCAAAGAATCCAGAACGTACATCATGGATAGGGCATTGAAGCAGCCTCCCCGTACCCGACCTGGTATTCCTGGGCGACGCTGGCAAGAGAAGCTAAGGAGGTAGAAAGGAGGTACACTGCGGATCTCTGAGGAGCACTATCACTGCTGAGTCCACCCGGTCTTCTACTCAACCACTGTAAGCCATGTACTGCCTGCTGGTTACAGTAAAGAACCGTTGCAGAGACTATCTGTGTCCGTGTCTCCTTATGAACTGTCCGTCATTAACTAAAGGTAACCGCAGCTGCCGCACAACATCTTGAGCAGCTCCAGCCCCCGGGGATCACCGCTCAGCCTGTGGGGAGCGTAACATCCTGCTGCTGTCCATCACCCCGGGAGGTCCCGCAGCGTCGGTAGCCCTTACCGAATCTACTCATAGGTGGCGTCACGAAGAAAACAAATTAAACCCCCCTTTAATCTGTTCCCGTAAGACGTCCTCAATTTTGATCTGCACTACACCGGGCCCCACTACCGGCAGGCGCGGTCCACCCGTGACAAGGAAGGAGAAGAATCGCCTGTCTAAACCGGGAGTAACCCTGGCCCCTGGTGTGCGTCACTTCACATTCCATGTTAGAATGTTAACCATTGTTTGTGCATCATGTTATGTGAGTGACCCAACCCATACTCAGCAATTGCAAGTAGATAAATGGCATTAATGGCAAAAAATTTTTCCCAACAAATGTAAAAACAAATAACAGTTTTCCCTGTCTCCTCCCCCACCCCCAATAAATTCGAATGAATTTTGCATTGGTCTTCTATTTGAGATCCAACAAAGGGGACATGATCACCCTCGATAACAAGTGTAGTCAATGTACTTCCTATTATTTCCGGTGCTTCTCCACCCTCCTTTGCCTCCACCCGCAGCCAGTTGTAAACGTTACGAAGGCGCCGTCTAGCCGGTGGTTCGGGGCTTAAATCTAAATCTGAGGAGAGAAAAGAAAAACAATCCGACCGAAACTGTGTAAGAGAGAGCTTCAAGAATCTCCAATGTTTTGTACCGCTGATTCTCTCCTTTCTCGCGGTGAGCCCTGATCCATGTTTTGACCTGGTTCGGTACTAGTGGCCCTTCTCGGGGAACCTCTAGTAGAAGCTGGAGAGCTGGGCGCCGCCAAATCTGATCGTGTTGGTGAAGATGTTCCACGAGAGACTCTGGAACTAGTGGTGAGTTTTCTCAAAGCCTCCTGTGCATCCCGGAAGTAAACCGGAGGACCTTTGCCATCTGTGACTTTCAACGTGGCAGGATATATTAGCTGGAATGGGACGTTTCTTTTGTACAGAATGCTGCATACTGGGTTAAAGAGTTTTCGTTTTCTAGAGACTTCAGGGGAGAAGTCATTGAAAATGACAATTTTGTGTCCTCTTATAAGCAATGGTGATCTTTTCCTACGAAAGGACTGCAAGATCCGTTCCTTTTCTTTAAAGTCTAAGTAACGTGCAATAGATTGTCGTGGCTTGGAGGAATCTTGAGATCTCGAACTGTCCCCAGTGTTGGAGCCTGGGTGTTGTGAAGGGCCAGGAGGGGCGCCCAATCTGTGAGCCCTCTCGACCCTACATGTTAAGTCTATACCAAGGGCCTCAGGTATTTCTCGTTCAAAAATGTCATGTAGATGAGCGTAAGAGATGCTCTCAGGCAGACCGACCACCCGCAGATTGTTTCGGCGAGACCTGTTCTCCAAGTCATCCATCTTTTCCCTCATCCACCGTGAGACCTTTGCCGCCTCCAACAGTTCAATTTCAAGTCTCTCAATCCTATCCTCCGCATCAGATAAAGGCTGTTCTGTCTCGGAGAGCCTGGTGGTATGTTGATTGACTTCGTCTTTTAAGTCTGCCATAGCCGAAGTTATTGCCTCCTTTACTGTCGCCTGGAGGCTGTCTGTTAGGTGTTTTCTGAGATCTGCCGCCATGTCTGCAAATGCCTTTCCCAAGTCTCCTTGTTTTAGAGATCCTCCTTCTTTTGTTCCAGGGCTTCCCTTATCACCCCTGTTATGCGGTGGGATCAGGGATTCTCCCTGGGGACCCTGACTGCCCCCTGTTAAGCGCAGTTGACCCTGCTGTAAAGCTGGTTTGTCTCTTCTTTTGCCCACTCCTGCCATTGTAATGGTGTTAGAATCGTCTGGTGCTGGGTTCTGATGTGTATTATGGCTTCTCAGCCAGCGGTACATTGAAGTTTACCAGCCCTCTGCTACAGCACTCTCTTTAGCTATGTGTGCTACTTGTAAACTGGGCTGATTCTCAAGAGTGTCCATGTAATTTGGTCCAGCTAGCACCCCCAGCAGTAGAAATGATCTGATATGTGTTACTTGCCTTGAGCTGGAGTAATGGCGACAGAGCCTGTGCACTCTCTCTCCCAGGCTGCTCTTTCAGTTTACCAGAGACTCCAGGATTTAGGATCCGGGACCAGGGATCAGTATTGAAGGTTTGTGGGTGTTTGACCCGATGTCCACCGTCCTCCAGATTCACCTGGTCTCCCGTGAAGCAGTTGCCCAGTCACTGGCCTCCCCGTCAGAGTATATTCAACCCCGCTCGGTCTTCCCGCTCACCGCTTGTAAGATGGCGGCGTGAGGACTCCGTCTGTGTGGGGGGTCACCATCCCCCTAACAGGACATCCAGGGCCTGAGGGTCCCAGGCGGGTGCAGCGTCTATATCGGGATGTGTAGCACGTATGTCCGCCAGCTCTCCGATTCACCGGCTCCACCTGGCCTCCTCCGGTGGATGAACCGTGTCACCTCACCAGCTCCAGCAGCCTCCCTCGTGGCGGGACCGCGGCCGTCTTCGCGCCAACTGCGCGCACACACTCTCCGGGCTCTTGGACACTCGCCGTCGGCACCGCTGGTCTCTGTGAGTGCTCCCCCACGACTCCCGCCGAAGCGACGCCGACTTATTTCGGTTTGTTGCGGGTTTTTTGGCCGCGGGGTGACGGAGCTTGTCACTCTCGTGGCATCCGCACCGGGGCCGGAACCGGAAGTAAGATTCTCATTTTTCATGTTTCCTGAAGCAGTTTCTGCAATGTCAATTTTCCACTTGTAAATTTGCATTACTTTCTTATATGCTAGTCATACATTCTTTTACCCATTATGTCATATATTATGTTTAGTGTGCAGCGGATCACTTTTTAATACATGTAGTCTTTTTCCAGCTAGCACCTGAACCTGCAGGTGTGCCAGTCATCTTTAAATTATTGTAAATGTTTTTACTACCCACTCATGGACAGTCTCCATAAAACTGGTTTGATGATTGGGAGGTAGTTGGGGGAAGGAGAAATAAGATGTGAGTCTTTCTGTGGAAGAGCAGTGTTTTGTCAGTCTGTGTGTGTGAAACGCTGTGTTCAGACCAGCTCCACAAGAAATTTAGACAGACCTGGATTACCTGAAGATACAATATATTGATGGATTGTTTTATGGAATTTTATGTTTTTCAAGCAATAAAGGTTCTTGGGCTGATCACGCATCTCTCGCTCTGTTGATTGTGGGATACTGGAGAAGGACCCCGTGACCGTGATCTTGACAGAAGGGAGGAGAGCTGATCTTCTGACAGAAAGTCGTGCAAAAGTGACAATGCAAAAAACTGTGTATTGCTGTGAATAGTCCCCTTTACTCTTTACCAAGGGGTTAATAGAGTCAAATCCAGATTCCGTCCATATACCTAGGAATACTGGCTTATGTCTTTAGTCGTGTCTGCCTACCTACAGGAAGTGCAATATCAAGGTTCATACACTCCCCTCATGGTACACAGACCACATGTATAGGTGGAAAAAAACTGGATCTAGACCAGGGGTCTCAAACTCGCGGCCCGGGGGCCGCATGCGGCCCCTGGGGCTTCACTGTGCGGCCCGCGGCACCTTGGACAACTTAATGATGCATTGCTCCAGTGCAGGGGGCCGCTGCACTCCCCGCTGTGTGATGACTTCTGTTCGCAGCACTAACAAGCTCTGCCACTCAGCAAGATCAATGCAAGCTGCCAGCCAATGAGAGGCCCGCAGCTGACGGCAGAATATGACGTCACCTGCGGGCTTCTGACTGGCAGATTGCATTGATCTTGATGAGCAACAGAGCTTGTCTGAGCGGCGACTGGAGGAAGTCATAGCACAGCGGAGCCGGAAGCCAGCACAGCGGGGACCGTGGCGGCCCCCTGCACTGGAGCAATGCATCATTAAAGTGAGAAAAGTGTGAGTGTGTGTGAGAGGGTGTGTGTGTGAGGGTGAGTGAGGATATGTGTATAAGTGTGTGCGAGTTTCATTGTGTGTATGAGTGTGAGTGTAAGAGTGTGTATGAGGATGTGTGAGAGTGTGTGTGAGAGTATGTGTGTGTGTGGGGGGGGGTTGTGTGTGGGTTTGTGTGTGAGTGTGATAGAATGTGTATTTGAGTGTGTAAAAAGAAGGTAAAACAGGATGGGGGGCATCACTATAATAGTAGATCAGGATGGGGGACATCACTATAAAAGGGGATCAGGATGGGGACATCATCACTAAAGGGGATGAAGATGGGGACATCACTACTAAGGGGGAATTACATGGAGGACATCACTAGAAAAGAAAATCAGGAAGGGGAACATCACTAGAAAAGGGGATCAGGATGGGGGACATCACTACAAAAGGAGATCAGTAAGGGGACATCACTACAAAAGGGGATCATGATCGATGGGGGACATCACTATAAAAAGGAATCAGGATAGGGATCATCACTAGAAAAGGGGATCAGGATGGGGGACATCAGTAGAAAAGGACATTACTACAGGATGGGGACATTACTACAAGAAAGGGATCAGGATTTGTACTTTACTACATTGAGCAAAAAAAAAATTCTGGTATTACTAAAAATATCACAGTCCTACAAGGGATGCGACCCCCCGCTATAAATGTTTCTCTATGTGCGGCCCACCAACCCAGCCGAGTTTGAGACCCCTGATCTAGACTGATGTACCATGTGGGGCCAGACTGGACACCATAGCCATCATCTACATAAGGGTGGGTGTATCCTATGATTACCAACCCTGATGTGTGTACCATGACTCCCCTGATGAAGAGGGATCTGAAACGCGTCGGGAGGAACGCATCAGATGACATGGTGGCGACTATAAATTACTGAGCCCTGAGCAGCTTGGACAACATCAATGAAAAGTTGATCCAAGTCTATGTGTACTCACTTCATGTGAAGCGGTGGAGTAACTGGGTGAGATCGCTCTGATTTGGAGTGCATACTTTGTTTTTTTCCACCTATACATGTGGTCTGTGTACCATGAGGGGAAAAAATGCCAGAATAATGAGAAAGAGAAAATGGTTTAAGGCATTTTTATTACTTTCTGCAAAGTCACAAGTTTACATATTATTACATTAGTGTTTGGTACCTGCAGTGAAATATGTATCTCAGGCACTGGACAACAGAACAGTTAAGGGGTTAAATTCCATGTCAGTCCACAAGAGGTCACAACCTGTTTTTTTTAAGCACAAGCTAGGTTCCCAGTCATAGTGACTACAGGTCTCCCTGGGGGAAGGGGAAGGGGGGGAGGAGGGAAAGAGCATCTTGGGAAAAGCACAGAGTGGAACATTTCACACCTGTAGCCAGAAAGAGAAGGGGATCAAAGACTCCACCAAATGGGCAGTATAGCAGTTGATATTTACTGTCGGCAAAGAATAGGTTTAGACAAAAGAGCATTTGAAAAATAATGTATGCATGGCTAAATTGATGAGTGTCCAATCATAGACACAGAATTAGAATATTAAAATAGAAGGCTGGTCTAGAAATCTGACCCCCCTTCCCAGTCTGAGTCTATAACTGCACTCTCCAAGCCAAAGCCCTGTGTCACAGAGATGGGTCAGCTGATCGCTGCTGTGAACATCATTCCATATATCTGCTCTCCCCATCGGACAACAGAAGTGAAAGTTTAGGTTTCTGTAAGTTTCTCCTTTTTATTTCATACTGTTTGCATATGTATATGTAGTTTTATTATTTCTATTTTTATACCTTTTTTTGGAAGCACTGTTCTTTTTATATTAAAGCTTGAAACTTTAATAAGTCTGAACCTTGTATATCTAAAGAATTCACAACCCTGGAAAGGTGTGATTTTGTTGATTGTCTGATAAGTCTTAGTTTAGGGGAACCCATCGGCCCTCCCCCAAATTCTGTGAGTGGTGGCAGCATGTGTGAAGCGGGGTGCGCAGTCTGAGTCGGGGTGTGATTGATGCTCCCTTTCAGCATAGGACAGAGGTTGAGTGCTGGATTGAGTGAGAGGAGATAGATTAACCCTTGCAGGCACAACCCCAAGTCACGAGCTAAGAAGTGGGTACGTGACAAATGGGTGGCAACAATTGGATAGAATTTATTTCTATTAGAGCATCAATGCATGATTTAAGAAATTATTCCCTGTACTAAAGAATTGGTGTCCTTCCGAATAGCGCACCAGTTCTACAAGGTTCAGCTCAGTACTTACTTAGACATACTTGCAAACAGTTTCCCTCCCCTGTTTTTCTTTTCTATTTTTTATTTTGGCAAAGGCAGCCCGATACAAGAAGCAGAGTATGCAGGCTCTGATCAACCTCTGCGAGCAAAGAGGAATAGAGATTGCCTACAAATCCAAGGACATGCTGATGCAAGCACTGGCAGAGCACGACTTCGCACAAACTGATGAAGCACCTGAACAAAGACAGAGTCCACCTCTGAGGGACCAAGAAATGCCAGTTCTTGCACAGGAGATATCCTCTGGAGGTGCCAGCAATGCCAGTTCTGAGGAGTCTATGGACTTGAAATTTACAAATGGCCTTACAACAGCTGGGAACAAGCGATCCCAATCAGCGCCTGCAGCTTATTCTACAGTACCGAGAGGCTGCAGTACGCCGGGCACAGAGAGAGGCTGCTGCTGCAGAATGCCGGGCTGAGAGAGAGGCTGCAGATCGCCAGGCTGAGAGAGAGGCTGCCCAGGCTGAAAGCGAGAGAGCGTTCCAGCTTCAGATGACCCAAGTAGGGAGGGGTAACAATCTTCAGATAACCCCCTCCCTGGACATAAATCTAAGGAGACCGCGTTTGGAAAACTTCCCTGTGATGGAGAAGGACACGGACTTAGATACTTTTCTTCGGGGGTTTGAAAATACCTGCAGACAATACCATCTACCTCTTGAGCAATGGGCGCTGTATTTAGCCCCAGGGTTGAGAGGCAAAGCCACAGAGGCATTGGCTGACCTCCCACCCGACCTAGATGGGAACTATGAGGCAATAAAAAAGGCTCTTATCAGGAAATACAACCTAACCCCAGAAGTGTATCGGAGAAAGTTCCGGAACCTACAATGTGGATCAACTGACAGCTATGCGGATTTTGTGAGCACTTTGAGGACCACGTTCCACCAATGGATTAAGGGGCTTTCTGTTAGCAGCTTTGAGGCCTTAACGGATCTTATGGTCAAGGATCAATTTCATCTTCATATGTGCCCCATGGATGTACGACAATTCGTGTGTGATCAAGAGCCACCTACTGCGGATGAGGCTGCAAAGATTGCGAACCACTACGTGGCTAACAGGATGCCGGTGGTGTGGAAGCCATCGGGATTTGGCTGGAAGGGAGGTAAGCCAAACGGGGACCCCCCTCCCTCTGCCAGCCGATCAATAGTGCTCTCCAAACCCACCTCCTATGGGTCCCCGGGACCAAATATTCCTCAGGCGATGCACGCCAATGCTTTACGTGCAAGAAAGTGGGACATATTAGCGCAGTCTGCCCCGATAGGGAGAAACACCCCATTACCACCACAATGCCGTCTGGGTCCCTACCTTCTGTCCTATTTGTGGCCGGCTCTGATGTGAGGACTAATGAGAACTGTCAACTTTATTGCCAACAGTGACAGATTACCATTGGTCTCAGAGACACTGGAGCACAAGTAACTCTGGTGCGTCCCGAAATGGTAAACCCTGCAGATATCATACCAGGAAAGACTGTCTATCACCGGGGTTGGAGGGGTCAGCCCTGATGTGCCCATGGCCCATGTGTATCTGGACTGGGGAGCATGGAAAGGACTGAGGGAAGTGGGAGTATCAGAGGCTATTCCCACCAATATGCTGTCAGGGACAGCCCTGGGGAGGATGGTGTCCCACTATATCCCTCCCTTGCAAGTAAATGCTACTGACAAGGTGGAATCCAGTGACCCACCTGAGACCCTGTGCCAGGAAGGAGAAAGTACCAATGCACAAAAACTAGAAAAGAGAGGAGATACAAGAGGCGCAGATTGTGCCTTATCAAAAGGACACTATTTGATTTAGTGAGGATTATACAGATATCCACTCACCTTTTAAGGTTGTGAGACCCACAACCAGTTTGAAAGCATAAGGCAGCTGCTGCAGAACCTCCACCGTCACGCCAAAAACCGCGGGAAAAACAGGAATGGTATCCACGATCCGCGCTGCTGCTCTTTACCAAAGGATTTCACAAGAGGGTATTACCATCATAAGGTCCTTTATTCATCAAAAACCTACGCGTTTCAGTGCTGTCCCAGCCCTGAGGAAGGTGCTGAAACAGCACTGAAACGCGTAGGTTTTTGATGAATAAAGGACCTTATGATGGTAATACCCTCTTGTGAAATCCTTTGGTAAAGAGCAGCAATGCACAAAAAGGTACCCATGAACAGGACTGTACATATGTGGCAGCTGTGACCCGGAGTCAGGCTGCAGCTCAGAGTCAACCCCAGAGACTAGAGGATGAGTCTCAGACAGAACTGCCAAAACAGGAGGGCCCTACTCAGGTCCAGGAGCCCCCTCACATGGCAGATCCACCAAGGTCCCTGACCACAGACTCTGAAGACTCAGCTTCAGACCAGACACTGGTGTTCACACTAGGCCAGGGCCTGCAGACTGACAGCCAGAGATTCCGGGAGGCCCTGCTGACATATATCAGTCTGGAGAAGCTCAGAAGTCTTGCCGACCAACCCCCTAATGCTACTGACAAAGAGAGAATATACTGGGACCAGGGCAGACAGTATACAGAGACTCTCCCCACTGATACCACAGAACATTGGGACTGTGAAAAGCGGATGGTGGTTAGGGAACAATTATTGAGAATTGCTCACGAAATTCCTCTGGCTGGACATCTTGGAGTACAAAAGACTAAAGCTCGCCAACTACTGTTGATCCTGTATAGTGTGTCAGAGGGTTGGAAAGTCTGGGAATATACATAAAACCCCATTGATTCCACTGCCAGTATTGATGAGCCATTCCAGCGAGTGGCTGTACATATAATAGGGCCACTTGCCATACCTAGCAGCTGGGGCAAAAAGTACACCCTCACAGTGGTGGACTATGCGACACGATACCCGGAAGCGGTGGCCCTGTCCTCCATCCAAGCGGACAAGGTGGCGGATGCTTTACTGACTGTGTTTTCTCATGTGGGTTTCCCCAGGGAGATGTTAATCGATCAGGGAACCCAATTCATGTCCAACCTGATGGAAAGTCTCTGCGAAAAAATACAAGTGCAGCATGTTGTGGCCAGCGCTTATCATCCCCAATCATCCCGAGACATTAAAACAAATGCTGAAAATGCTGGTGGAGACTGAAGGAATGGACTGGGAGCATTACCTTCCACATCTGTTGTTTGCGTATAGGGAGATACCCAAGGCCTCCACAGGATAATCCCCCTTCAAACTGGTGTATGGGAGGAGGGTCAGGGGGCCCCCCTGGACTTGATTAAGGACTATTGGGAGGGTGATCCCAAAACTACAGGAGTCTCAGTGGTTGAATACGTACTGCGACTCAGGGACAGAATGCAAAAACTGAGTAACCTTGCCCATGAGAACGTGACTCAGGCCCAAATCAATCAGAAGGTCTGGTATGACTGTAATGCCAGACTGAAGGCCTATGAGGAGGGGCAAAAGGTTTGGGTGTTGGTCCCTATATTACAGAACAAACTACAGGCCGCATGGGAGGGACCATACACTGTGCACAAGTGGCTAAATGATGTTAACTCTAGATGAACATGCAAAGAGTCGCAAAGTATTTAATATAAATATGCTGAAGGCTCATCATGATAGGAAGACTTGTGTCTTACCTGTCTGTAGTATGCCTGATGAGGGGGAGGCTAATGTGTTACTTGATGTGGGGGCTGGGGTTCAGTATATGGAGACCCTGGAGTCTGCAGACTTTAACACTGAGCTATCCCACAGTCAGAGGTCTCAGCTGATGGGGGTGCTCAGTGACGTCACAGGAGTCTTCACAGGGAAGCCTGGGTAGACTCACTTAGCCACTCATCATGTGGACACTAGTACCAATCCCCCCATAAGACAGTCGGCATACCGGGTGTCAGCAGAGGTGAAGACACACATGAAGGAGCAGGCAGACGAGATGCTGACCCTCGGAGTAATACAAAAATCCCAGAGTGCCTGGGCCTCACCTGTGGTTCTTGTCTTGTCTTGACCGAACTACCAGGTTCTGTGTAGACTATAGGAAGTTAAATCTCCTTACTACATCTACTGTCTACCCAATACCGAGGATAGATGAGCTGTTAAGAGCAGCTAGCTAATGCATTGTATCTCACTATTATGGACTTGAGCAGGGAATATTGGCAGATACCCATCACCAAAGAAGCTCAGGAGAGGTCGGCCTTTATAACGCCATTGGGGTTGTTTGAGTTTTCGGGTGATGCCATTCGGTATGAAGAATGCCCCTGCCACCTTCCAGGGGCTGGTAAATCACTTATTGGAAGGATTTGAGGGTTTTTCCGTTGCTTATCTAGATGATATCGCCATTTTTAGTCATTCTTGGGAGGAACATCTTGCACATATTTCTCAGGTGTTGCAGAGGCTTCACACTACAGGTCTGTCTGTGAAGCCTGGGAAGTGTCAGGTAGCCATGAGGGAAGTACAATACCTCGGACACTGGGTGGGGGAAGGTCTGCTAAAACTTGAACCAGCGAAGGTAGAAGCCATTACAGCCTGGCCCACCCCACGAACCAAGAAGCAGGTACTGTTCTTCTTGGGTACAGCCGGCTATTATAGGAAGTTTGTGCCAAACTACAGTGCTCTGGCTAAGCCATTAACTAACCTGACCAAGAGGAAGCTTCCCCAAATTGTATCCTGGACGCCTCAGTGCGAGGAATCATTCTCTGCCCTAAAGTCAGCATTGGCCAGTTCACCCATCCTTCAGGCCCCAGATTTCACTCGCAGGTTCGTGGTGCAGACAGATGCCAGCGCTTATGGGCTAGGGGCCGTTCTCAGCCAGGTGAACCAGCAAGGTGAGGAGCACCCAATTCTGTACCTAAGCAGGAAACATCTGTCCAGAGAGGTGGCATATGCCACAACTGAAAAGGAGTGTTTAGCCATTGTGTGGGCTCTGCAGAAACTGCAACCATACCTCTATGGGCTCAACTTCACCGTGATAACAGAGCATAACCCACTGAGCTGGTTCAACACAGTAGTTGGGGACAATGGGAAACTGCTTAGATGGAGCCTGATATTACAGCAATATGATTTCACAATTCAACACAAGAAAGGAATTGATTACGGCAACACTGATGACTTATCACGCCAAGGTGGGCCGAAACCAGATACGTGCTAGGGAGCCGACCTGTGAGTCAGCCCCCATGCACATTCATAAGGGGGAGGTGTAGTGAAATATGTATCTCAGGGACTGGACACCAGAACAGTTAAGGGGTTAAATTCCATGTCAGTCCACAAGCGGTAACAACCTGTTTTTTTTAAGCACAAGCTAGGTTCCCAGTCATAGTGACTGCAGGTCTCCCCAGGGGGACATCTTGGGAAAAGCAAAGAGTGAAACATTTCACACCTGTAGCCAGAAAGAGAAGGGGGTCAAAGACTCCACCAAATGTTTAGTATAGCAGTTGATATTTACTGTGGGAAAAGAATTGGTTTAGACAAAAGAGCATTTGAAAAATAACATATGCATGGCCAAATTGGTGAGTGTCCAATCATAGACACAGAATTAGAATATTAAAATGGAAGGCCGGTCTAGAAATCTGATTTCTTCCCCCCCAGTCTGAGTCTAAGTCAAAGTTTAGGCTTCTATAAGTTTCTTTTTTTCATTTCATACTGTTTGCATATGTGTATGTCATTTTTATATCTATTTTTATACCTTTTTTGGATGCACTGTACTTTTTATATTAAAGAGTAAAACTTTAATACGTCTGAACCTTGTATACAACCCTGGAAAGGTGTGATTTTGTTGATTGTCTGATAAGTCTTAGTTTAGGTGAACTCATCGGCCCCTCCCCCAAATCCGGTGAGTGGTGGCAGCGTGTGTGAAGCGGGGTGTGCGGACTGAGTCGGGGTGTGATTGATACTTCTTTTCACCATAGGACAGAGGTCGAGTGCTGGATTGAGTGAGAGGAGATAGATTAACACGCAACCCCAAGTCACGTGCTGAGAAGTGGGAATGTGACAGTACCATTGCCCTAAACTGTATGACTTGGGTCAAATGTTTTGGATATCCTTGCACAAGCGTCTCACAATAGTTGGTAGGAATTAGGGCCCATTCATCCTAACAGAACTGGTGTAACTGAGCTATGTTTGCAGGTCGCCTTTCTCGCACCTACCTTTTCAGTTGTGCCCATAAATTTTCGATAGGATTGAGATCTGGGCTTTGTGACATGTTTTTCAACATCAATTACAGTGCTCTAGACCCTTTAGAAAATGGGACTGGCTACAGCTTAGAGCTATCTAATTATCGGTTCCATACCCCATTTCATTAGCTAAATGTATAATGCACTGATTGCTACTTGTTGCCTTGTTATGTTCTACTAGATGTGGGTCCAATGCTATTGCATCGGGAGGGCAGTGTATGTGCATGCATGTATGTGTATATGTATGTGCGTGTGCAAGCGTGTATGTGTGCATCTTCGTGTGTTTGCACATGCGTGTGTATGTGTGGGGATATTACACTGTGTGTATGCATGTGGGTAGGTGTGTTTGTATGTGCGTGCATGTGTGTCTGTGTGCTGCGCAAGCGTATGTGTGCATGTATGCACGTATGTATGCGTGCGTGTATGCATACGCATATATATTTTGAATGTAGAAGGAAAACCGGGCACTGACCTTATGTTGCTGCAGTTGAAATTGTGGCACAGAACCAGGTCCAGCATTGCTCAGCCGTAGGACATAGTCATTTTTATCCATAAAGAAAGAAGAAGGCGGCACTCATTGGACCGGTGAAGACAGGTTTCTTTATTCCAGTTGCGGTATTACATCAGGTGGAGGGTGCGGGGAGGGAGGTGCAGGGATGACGGAGCCCGTTTCGAGTAGTGCTTACTCTTCAACAGATCCTGTGTACACGGGCCTGATGTAATGCCGTGACTGGAATAAAGACACCTGTCTTCACCGGTCCAATGAGTGCCGCCTTCTTCTTTCTTTATGGATACGCATATATATGTATGCATGTGTGTATGTATGTGCATGTTGTGTGCTTGTAAGTGTGTATGTGTGTGCGTGTGTAGGCAAATGTGTGTATGTGCCTGGATGTGTGTGAATGTATGCGCGTGTATGCATGTATGTGTGTGTGAATGAGCGTGTGTACGTATATGTGCATGTGTATATGCGCATGCGTGTGTATGTGTTCTTCCGTGTGTGTATGTGCATACATATGTGCGTGCACAATGCGTGTATATGTGTATTTGCATGTTCATGCACGTGTATGTGCACTCTTGCATGTATATGAGTATGTGTGTGGACATTATACTGTGGGTGCTTGTGCGCGCATGTGTATGTGTTTAAGTGTGCGTATGTGTGCATGTATGTGCGTATGTATGGACATGTATGTGCCTGGAAGTATGTGTGCATGTATGCGCATGTGCAAATGTGTGTGTGCATGTGTGTATGTGCCTGGATATGTGTGGATGTATACACGTGTATGCATGTATGTGGGAGTGTGGAAATGCACCTGTGTGTGCGTGCATATGCATGGGTGTATGTGCATGTGTCTGTGTGCAAATGCGTATATGTGTGCATCTGCGTGATTATTCACATGCATGTGTATGTGCATGCTTGCATGTGTATATGTGTGAATATATGTGTGGGGACATTAGTGTGTGCGTATGTATTTATGGGCGTGTTAGTGTGTGTGTGTATGTGCTTGTGGGAACATTATACTGTGTGTATGTGTATACATGCATGTGTGTCTACATGTACAGTACAGACCAAACGTTTGGACACACCCTCTCATTCAAAGAGTTTTCTGCATTTTCATGACTATGAAAATTGTAGATTCACACTGAAGGTTTCAAAACTATGAATTAACACACGTGGAATTATATACTTAACAAAAAAGTGTGAAACAACTGAAAATATGTCTTATATTCTAGGTTCTTCAAAGTAGCAACCTTTTGCTTTGAGTACTGCTTTGCACACTCTTGATAAGCTTCAAGAGGTAGTCACCGGAAATGGTTTTCACTTCACAGGTGTGCCCTGTCAGGTTTAATACTTGTAAAAATAAAATAGGGAGGGGGACAAGAGGCGCAATGGCCCTACACTAAGGCCATGTATAAAATGGTGGTGCTGTGGAAGCCGCTCCTGATCAGTATTGGAATCCCCACAACTGGTTGAATGGCGTTTAAGGAAACAAGATGCAAGCTGCTGCAGGCTCACCGACCACTGATAGTGTATTGAATCAAAGAAATGATGGAAGCTGTGTCTCACGTGTCACCTGCTCCAGGGTTAAATAACTCACCAAGACCAGTTATTCCATCCTTTATAATGTGCCTCATTTCTCCCTAGGGCTTTCAGGCGCAACACCCGGCGCTTCTCAGGGATCTGAGCAAGGCCCGGGTTGTGGCGCGAACGCGTAGGAGAAAGGGGAATAAAGGATGGAAATCTAACTGGCACATTTGGTGAGTTTATTAAGCCCATGGGACACCCGGACCGTGAGTACACCACACTCCATCATTCTTCAGGTTAATACTTGGGATTTGCCTTATAAATGGGTTGGGACCATCAGTTCGTGTTGTGCAGGGCTCCTGTGGAGACACAGCGATAGGTCCTGACTGAATAGACTGGTTAGCTGGCTTTTATCTTGCCAAATACAAATTCAAGTAAAGAAACAGAGTGGCCATCATTACTTTAAGAAATGAAGGTCAGTCATCCAGAAAAATTGAAAACCTTTGAAAGTGTCCTCAAGTGCAGTGCACAGAACCATTCATGCGTAGCAAAGAATCTGGATCACATGAGGACGCCTCAGGAAAGGAAGACCAAGATCAGCGTCTGCTGCGAGGATAAGTGCACCCGAGTCGAGCGAGCCTCAGAAATCGCAGGTCAACAGCAGCTCAATTTAGAGGCTCAGGTAATGCCACACAGTAATTCGAAGCAGTAGACACATCCTACAACAACTGTTAAAGGAGACTTTGTATAGCAGGCTTTCATGAAAAAATAGCATGCTAGGAAACCACTGTAAGATGACAGGCTAACAAGGAGGAGACTGTTTGGGGCTAAAGAACACAAGGAACGGACATTAGACCAATGAATCTGTGCTTTGGTCTGATAGTCCAAATTTGAGATCTTTGTTCCAACCATCGGTTTGCTGCATGGGGAAATGTGAAGCGGATGGATTCTACATCCTGGGTTCCCACGTGAAGCATGGAGAGGAGGAGGTGTGATGGTGATGGGGTGTATAGGGCAGATAACCTGCCGAACAGTCACAGACTGAACCACACAAGATGGTTTGGGGTGAGCTGACCGCCGAGGCAAAGGGCCAACAAGTGCAAGCATCTCTGGAACTCTTTAGGATTATTGAAGACCATTTCTGGGTGACCACCTCTTAAGCTCATCAAGAAGTGCCAGAGGTTGCAAGGCAAATAATCAAGCAAGGGTGGCTACTTTGAAGAAACCTAGCATATAAGACATATTTTCAGTGTTTCACACTTTTGTAATATATAATTCCACATGTTTAATTTATAGTTTTGATGCCTTCAGTGTGAATGTACAATTTTGATAGTCATGAAAATACAGAAAACTCTTTGAATGAGGTGTGTCCAAACTTTTGGTCTGTACTGTATGTGTACATGCATGTGTATGCACATATATGTGCATACATGGGCAGCACAGTGGCTCAAGTGGTTAGCACTGCAGCCTTTGCAGCGCTGGGGTCCTGAGGTCCAGGGATCAATTCCCACCTAGGACAACATCAGCAAGGAGTTTGTATGTTCTCCCAGTGTTTGCATGGGTTTCCTCCAGGCACCACGGTTTCCTCCCACATTGTAAAGACATACTAATGGGATGTTCAGATTGTGAGCTCCAAGAGAGACAGCATTACTCATGTATGTAAAGTGCTATGGAATTAATAGCGCTATATAAATGAATAAATATTATTATATTATTACATGACTGTGTGTAGATGTACATGTGTGTGTAGATGTATGTATGTGTGTACATGTACAGTTGTGGCCAAAAGTATTGACACCCCTGCAATTCTGTCAGATAATACTCAGTTTCTTCCCGAAAATGATTGCAATCACAAATTCTTTGGTATTATTATCTTCATTTAATTTGTCTTAAATGAAAAAACTCAAAAGAGAATGAAGCAAAAAGCAAAATATTGCTCATTTCACACAAAACTCCAAAAATGGGCCAGACAAAAGTATTGGCACCCTCAGCCTAATACTTGGTTGCACAACCTTTAGCCAAAATAACTGCGATCAACCGCTTCCGGTAACCATCAATGAGTTTCTTACAATGCTCTGCTAGAATTTTAGACCATTCTTCTTTGGCAAACTGATGCACACAGTCAAGCAGTCCAGTGCCAGAGGCAGCAAAGCAACCCCAAAACATCAGGGAACCTCCGCCATGTTTGATGTAGGACGTTCTTTTCTTTGAATGCCTCTTTTTTCTCCTGTAAACTCTATGTTGATGCCTTTGCCCAAAAAGCTCTACTTTTGTCTCATCTGACCAGAGAACATTCTTCCAAAACATTTTAGGCTTTCTCAGGTAAGTTTTGGCAAACTCCAGCCTGGCTTTGTTATGTCTCGGGGTAAGAAGTGGGGTCTTCCTGGGTCTCCTACCATACAGTCCCTTTTCATTCAGACGCCGACGGATAGTACGGGTTGACACTGTTGTACCCTCAGACTGCAGGGCAGCTTGAACTTGTTTGGATGTTAGTCGAGGTTCTTTATCCACCATCTGCACAATCTTGCGTTGAAATCTCTCGTCAATTTTTCTTTTCTGTCCACATCTAAGGAGGTTAGCCACAGTGCCATGCACTTTAAAGTGATCCTGAACCCACAAACTGACCCCCCCGCATTTTTAGACCTGTCCCTGCACCTCCTCTTAGCATTTCTAGCCATCCCTTTTGCAGAAAAAAATCGATTTTGTAAAGTAGAGAAAAGTTTATATTTATCTCGTCCTGTGTGGGTTCTCTGTTTCTGAGGAAGCTGCAATAGGCGGTCCTGTCTGCTGCTGCCTTTTGAAAATTGTTTTTATTGAAATTTCAGCATTAATCCCCTCAATTTCCATACATTAATCATGTCAGCATCAACAAAATCATTAAGCGATATGCAGTAACACAATCAAATACAAATATATTACATAGCAAAAAAAGAACAGAAAAAGAGAGACCCCTCCTCCCCCAACCCTTTTCCCCCGCACCCTCCCGATAAACAAACAATACTAAACAATGAATCTGCTAGTGACTGTCTTCCGTCATATGTGGAAGTAAAGATGCTGCCTTTTAATTATGCACGCCCCTCTCTTCTTGCTAAGATCCTGGCCGCGTCATGAAAGGGGGCGGGGCTCCGTTATGATACGATTTAGCCCCGCCCCTTTCATGACGCGGCCGGGCTGTTAGCAAGGAGAGAGGGGCGTGCATAATTACAAGGCAGCAGCAGACAGGCCTGCCTATTGCGGCTTCCTCAGAAACAGAGAACCCACACAGGACGGAGGTGAATATAAACATTTCTCTACTTTACAAAATCGATTTTTTTTCTGCAAAAGGGATGGCTAGAAATGATAAGAGGAGGTGCAGGGACAGGTCTAAAGATGCGGGGGGGGGGGGGGGTCAGTTTGTGGGGTCAGGATCACTTTAAACTTCCTGATGACCCTGCGCACGGTAGACACAGGAACATTCAGGTCTTTGGAGATGGACTTGTAGCCTTGAGATTGCTCATGCTTCCTCACAATTTGGTTTCTCAAGTCCTCAGTCAGTTCTTTGGTCTTCTTTCTTTTCTCCATGCTCAATGTTGTACACACAAGGACACAGGACAGAGGTTGAGTCAACTTTAATCCATGTCAACTGGCTGCGAGTGTGATTTAGTTATTGCCATCACCTGTTAGGTGCCACAGGTAAGTTATAGGTGCTGTTAATTACACAAATTAGAGAAGCATCACATGATTTTTCTAACAGTGCCAATACTTTTGTCCACCCTCTTTTTTATGTTTGGTGTGGATTTATATCCAATTTGGCTTTAGGACAATTCTTTTTGTGTTTTTTCATTGAAGACAAATTAAATGAAGATAATAATACCAAAGAATTTGTGATTGCAATCATTTTCAGGATGAAACTTGAGTATTATCTGAAAGAATTGCAGGGGTGTCAATACTTTTGGCCACAACTGTATGTACATGTGTGTACATGCATGTGTATGTACATATATGTGTATGTATGTGGTGTGTGTGTACATGTATGTATGTATATGTGTGTATGTATTTAGTGTGCGTGGTGACGCGCTGCCCTCACTCACCTCCGTCTGGCCACAGCTATCAGGAAAGTCCCTGGCCAGCGGCCTGTCATGAAGGAAGAAGGGGTGCCGACGGCCTCTGTAGCTACCAGAGAGCTCCCGCACCCCATCTCCAGCACAGGCCTAAAGCCGTGGATTTTTCCAATGGCTGTGGGTGGACAGAGGTGAGTGAGGGCAGTGCGTTGCAATGTCCAGCGGGAAGGGGGGGGCAGCGGCATTCCGGCGGGGGTTGGTGGGAGTCAGTGGCAGTCCGGCGTGGGGGGCGGCGGCTGTCCGGAGAGGGGGTCCTGGCGGGTGGTGTGCGACAGGGGTCCAGATCAGTGTCCTGCTGGTGGTACCGTGCAAGGGGCTGGTAAGCAGCGTGAGATCCTAACAGCGCCTGTTCTCACAGGCGTTGTTAGGATTTTAGGCAATGTGGTACATTGGGGGTGATGGTGGCGGGGGTTCCACTAGCGGTACCGTGTGGTAGGCACCACTAATGCCAGCAGACGACATATTAATGTCTGTGGCTGTCAGACCTGTGGTGATTTCACAGGCATGTGATCAGTCACATGCTTGTGACATCACCAGAGATTCTAGATCCTGGAGAGGTTAGCCGGAGGCAGTGCGAGGGAGCCGGGGCGGTGACCAAGCGGTGGGTGGCCATATTGCTACACACACATAATTGCCTTGTGGCCACTTCAGGAGGATGTGATGTATGTAGTGTTACAACCGTACAGAAGTGGCCACAAGGCAATTACTGTGTGTACTCCATAGATTCGTGATTATGGTGGCGCCTGTGTGATGCTGCATCTTGTGACAGTCTGATAGAACTGTACTGCGAAGATTCGTCATTAAGGCGGTGCCTGTGTGATGCTGCATCCTGTGACAGTCTCATTGATGTGGACTGTGGAGATTCATTGTCACGGTGTCGGCGATGTAATAATGCATCCTGTAATATTGAAGATCTGGACAATGGAGAATATTCTTCACACCGCATGCGTTGTGATACTGCATTATGTGTCAACTTCCTAGACCTTGAAGGCTCGCCCGCAAAGAGTGCTCGCTGATGCAGCATCTTATTAATCTTGCCATCAGAGATTCGTGTTGTCGACGCTGACATTGCAAGATTGCATCCTGTGACAATATTACGGGTCTGAACTGGAGGGAATCATGTGCGACATATATGCGCTGCTGTGTACTAGCTTGGTCAAGGCGATGCTCTCTTTGTTCAAAGATAACAAGAAACAGATCGCACTCATCGGGTTAAAGAAGCTCCTTGTTTATTCAACCGGGGGGTTGACATCAATCCGGGGAGAGGGAGGAGTCGCAGACGACGGCACGCCGTTTTGTGGGGTCTCTGCTTCAACTGGTCCTGTTCACTATTCGAGTGCCGTCTGTTTTCTTATTATCTTTGCTTCATCATGTTTATCTGACGTGCAACACTGGCTCCATGAGACGATCTACATGTTCACACAGGCAGGACCTGGCCGGTCTACAATCATTATACATGGTTTTGGTGCCTGGGCGTTAACTCTTTGTTTACTCTCTTTGTTCAGTAGTCTCACTTTGCGTTGTTTCCTTTTCCTTTGTGCTGCTGCTTTCTTTTCCATATCATCTGTATACTATTTGGGACGACCCATCTTGGCGTAGATTTTGAGTGATCAACCAAACTTGACTGATCAAACAAATTTAATACAAAAAACTTTTGTCCATAAAACGTGTAAGGTACTCTGCAGTAAAAAAGTTTAAAACGCAAGTGCAGTAAAAAATATATAAATAAACAGGGTACTTGGTCCATACGTTTTTTGCGCATAAAATGTACTTCAAGCAGATTCACTTCATCACGGTGTACCCATATCGAAGCATTCCTATCTGTTGTATTAAAAACCTGATCAAGTAATGTGCATAAAGTGAACAGGGTCCAAACAGGTCCAGTGTCCGATATGGACCGAGGTTGAAAGCAGCTTTTTGTGTGCAGAACCCAAAGTGAGGGGCGGGGAACTCACATCTCTTGCTAAGCAAGAGGCAAATTTACAGAAAACTAATGAACCCTGCACACAAAGAATGTGTCTGTGTGAACACGCTCATGCCGCCAAACAATCTAATACAAAAATTCTTTGTCCATAAAACGTGTAAAGTACTCTGCAGTAAAAAAGTTTAAAATGCAAGTGTAGTAAAAAATATATAAATAAACAGGGTACTTGGTCCATGTGTTTTTTGCGCATAAAATGTACTTCAAGCTGCTTCACCTCATCTCGGTGTACCCATATCGAAGCAGTCCTATCTGTTGTATTAAAAACCTGATCAAGTAATGTGTATAAAGTGAACAGGGTCCAAACAGGTTTTATGCGCAAAAAACGTATGGACCAAGTACCCTGTTTATTTATATATTTTTTACTGCACTTGCATTTTAAACTTTTTTACTGCAGAGTACTTTACACGTTTTATGGACAAAAGTTTTTTGTATTAGATTGTTTGGCGGCATGAGCGTGTTCACACAGACACGTTCTTTGTGTGCAGGGTTCATTAGTTTTCTGATCAAACAAATTTACCGTATATACTCATGTATAAGCCGAGTTTTTCAGCCCAAAAATTGGGCTGAAAAGTCACCCCCTCGGCTTATACACGGGTCAATACGGTAATCCTAGGTGTCCGGGTGCTGGGGAGGCTGGAGGAGGCGGGGGGAGGCTCCTGACAGAGCGGCCCGTCACATGGGGCCGCTCATTAGATATGCACGGCTCCCCCCGCCCATCACAGCGGCAGGGGGAGCCGTGTATACAGCCCCCAGATGTTTACAGGCCCCCATATACAGCAGGCCCCCATATACAGCAGGCCCCCAATGGCACTCGCCCCCCAACACTGTGCAGAGCCCCCCCATCCGATGCATTATGTTACCATCCAGCCGCGTCTTCATCACCGTCCTCCCGTCCATCCTCTCGCGCTGTGTTCGGCTCTCATGTGACCCGGCGCGATGACGTCATCCGACTGCGACCGCCGGGTCACATGAGACCGGGAACACAGCGCGCGAGGATGGACGGGAGGACCGGCGGTGATGAAGACGCGGCTGGATGGTAAGATAATGCATCGGGAGGGGGGGCTCTGCACACTGTGGGGGGGCGAGTGCCACTGGGGGCCTGCCTGTATATACCTCACTGCTGGGGGCTGCTGCCTGTATATACCTCACTGCTGGGGCGGGACTGCTGGCCTTGTATATACCTCACTGCTGGGGCTGCCTGTATACCCTGCTGGGCTTGCCTGTATATACCACACTGCTGGGGGGCTGTCTGCCTGTATATACCTCACTGCTGGGGGCTGCTGCCTGTATATACCACACTGCTGGGGGCTGCTGCCTGTATATACCCACTGCTGGGGGCTGCTGCCTGTATATACCACACTGCTGGGGCTGCTGCCTGTATATACCACACTGCTGGGGGCTGCTGCCTGTATATACCACACTGCTGGGGGCTGCTGCCTGTATATACCACACTGCTGGGGGCTGCTGCCTGTATATACCACACTGCTGGGGGCTGCTGCCTGTATATACCTCACTCTGCTGCTGGCCACGCTGGGCTGCTGCCTGTATATACCACACTGCTGGGGGCTGCTGCCTGTATATACCACACTGCTGGGGGCTGCTGCCTGTATATACCACACTGCTGGGGCTGCTGCCTGTATATACCACACTGCTGGGGGCTGTATACCTGTGCTGGAGTCCACCCTCGGCTTATACAGAGTCAATAGGTTTTCCCAGGTTTTGGGGGCAAAAGTAGGGGGGTCGGCTTATACACGGGTCGGCTTATACACGAGTATATACGGTAGTTGAAATTCCCACATTCTAGTTTAACTGCCTTTTGTAATGTCCACGATGTCCTATACGGGACGCTGTTTTCGGAACAAACTTACAGACAGACTGGATAAGGCTTTTATACAGTAGATAATTTTTAAAAAATTTCCTGCCATATTATTCTAATTGGGAGTGGTTTTGCAGTAAACTGAATGATAAAGTGAATGACGCCATTCAAAATAAGCCCTCATAATACAACTTTATTGACAGGACATACAGAAAAGGTTTTTTTTGTGTGTACTCACTGTAAAATCCTTTTTTCTGAGCCATCATTGGGGGACAGGATCATGGGTGTTACGCTGCTATCTCTAGGAGGCTGACACTAAGTGAATATAAAAAAACAGATTAGCTCCTCCCCTGCAATATAAATCCCCTGGCTGGGCCAGGCCAAACCAGTTCAGTGACCAAGCAGTAGGAGAACAAAAAACAGTTCAACCAAAGTTAACATGCAAACTCAAGGAACTCAAGGTAAAACAATGTAACGCCCGAATCGGGCAAGAGGGTGGGTGCTGTGTCCATCAATGATGGCTCAGAGAAAAGGATTTTACGGTGAGTACACACAAAAATCCCCTTTTCTCATTTGCCTCATTGGGGGACACAGGACCATGGGACGTCCCAAAGCAGTGACTGGGTGGGAAAAGAACACACAACCCAAAAGAAAGCAATACAATACCTTGAGTCACCAAAGTGGAAAGGTGAGCTACCGCTGCCTGCAGTGCATGCTTACCAAGGCTTGCGTTGGCAGAGGCCTGGGTATGGACATTTTAATGTTTTGCAAAAGAATGCAAGCTGGACCAGGTTGCCTCCCTGCACACCTACCCAGAGGATGCCTGTTCTCAAATGGCCCAGAAAGTACCTTGTGAGTGAGTGGACTGGGCCCGTAACCCGCTAGTAATGGGCATGTTCCTGAGCCGATAGGCTTCTTAGATAGCCGAACGTATCCACCTAGCCAGTGCGGCCTTAGAAACAGCCATGCTTTTTCTGTGAACTTCCGGAAAAGACAAGCAGAGTGTCCCTCTTACGGAAGGAGCTGTTCTAGATATGTAGCATCTAAGAGCTCTCATGAGTTCCAGGGTAAGGAAAGCCTTCTTGAAACGGTGCACTGATGCCAGGCAAAAAGAAGGAAGAATGATGTCTTCATTGAGGAAGACGGGCGAGACCACCTTCGGAAGAAAAGAAGGAACCGGCCACAGCACCACCGTATCCTGATAAAAAGGAACGGAAGGGCCCTCAGCAAGAGAGTGCAGCCAATTCCGAGACATGTCTAATGGAAGTGATTGCCAATATGGAAAACTACCTTCCAGGACAGGTGGGAAAGTGAGACTTCTTTCAAAGGTTCAAAAGGAGGCCTTTGCAGCGCGTCCAGGACCATTAAGAACCCATGGTTCTAGCGGCCTTCAGTAAAGAAGGACCAACCAAGACACCCCTTGGATGAAAGTCTTGGCTTGAGGATGTGTCGTGAGCCTGCGCTGGTAAGAACCAAAAACACTGAGATCTGGCCTGTTATGGAGCTCGGGGCCAAGCCCGGGTTCAGTCCCGACTGGAGAGAAATCAGGACCACTGGGAAAGGGGTAGGTGTCCCCGGTCCTTACATCATGAAAAAAAGGCTTTCTACGTGAGATGGTATATAGGGATTGAGGAGGGTCACCGAGCTCTAATCATGGTACCGATGACATCCGGTGAAAAAAATTAGCCCGCTCAGGACCCAGGTCTGAACAGTGGCACCGTCAAATTCAGGGACCCCCTACCTGGTGGCAAATCGTACCTTGAGGCAGAAGGTCCAGGCGATCTGAGAAGCGCCAGGGGACATCGGCGACGAGTTGGACTATCAGACATCGGCACGTCTGGGACAATCAGGGGCGATGAGAATGACTGGAACCCCCTCTGATTTGATTTTCCTCACTATCTTCGGAAGTAACGGCAGTGAAGGGAAAATCCGCTCCAATGGAGAGCGAGTAGTGTGATCAAGCCATGAACATGGGCACCTTGGCATTCAGACGAGACGCCGTTGGGTCCACATCCAGGGTTCCCTATCGACAGCAGATCTGTGTAGAACACCTCCGGGTGTGGAGACCAGTCTCCTGCGGCGAGAACCTGGCGACTGAGTTAATCCGCCGCCCAGTCCTCCACACCCGGAGTGTGTGCTGCTGAGACCAGGTCAGCTCGGCCCAGTGGAGAATGTGCTCTACCTCGCGTAGAGCAGCACTGCTGTAGATGCTGCCCTGACGATTGATGTAGGCCACGGCTGTGGCATTGTCCGATTGGACCCGGATGTGGCAGCATGCCAGAAGCCTGTGAAAGGCTGTTCTAGATATGTATCAGATCGTCAACCATCGCCTGGGCATCCGAGGAGTCAAAGTCAAAAGAATCGTCCAGGCCAGGGTCTAAATTGAGGTCCTGATGTTCATAAGGCATAGGAGATCCAATGCCCGATTCCCGTGCGGGAGAGGCATTAGAACCTTGGGAGGAAATGGGAGAGACGTTTCTGTGAGGCTTTTTTCTTATAGTGCCCGAGAATATGGGACGTGACCTGCCCCCGTCTGATGGACCCTCTAGTGAGGGATGATCTGTGCGTGCGCTGCTCTACCAGGGGGTGCTGTCCGAGGTACGGTGCTGCATAGCCTGGAGCAGGAATTTCGATAGGCTTTGCATGGATTGGGTAAGGCACAGTGCTCAGTCTGGCGGGATCAGGGCACTAGTTGTTCCGGTGTCAGTAGAGGGCTCCCGTACCACTGCAGGGGCGCCTGCCTGGCAATGTGGGATTGCATGACCACTCGGCAGGTCCTGGTGGCAGTTTACACCAGAGACACACGAGACTGGATATTAAAGAGAAGCAAGGCCTGTGATGCTAAACAGAGGGGAGTATCTGCTGGGATTGCTAATGAGCCTGAGCTGAGGGCTCTGACTGAATGTGGTAGGGTTATCAGCGCTTACTAGGATGGAGTGAGCTCCCCCGTGTGGAGCCTGATGGTCCTGTGTCCCCTGTGGTAGTCAGGAGATGCAGAGCTGGAAGAAATGCTGGCCGGCAGGAAAAAGAGAGCCCCACGCGCAGCGCTAAGTAAAGATGCTGTCCACCAGACGGTGCTGATGTGAAAAGGCGAGCTGATGAACTTGCGATATGTGAGGGGGGTCAAAAGAAAGGGCGTACCCGGGAGCTGGGCCGGGTTCGCGCCTAAAGTGACGTCATTCTGGAGGTGTGCGAGGGAAAAAAAACGCATCATTTGGGGGGGCGGAGCCTTGCGTAGGCCAAAGCCGGGGCCTAAATTTTTAGCCACGGCCGAAGCGGCTCGGGGGCAGGTAACTGGCAGTAGTCAGCCAGTAACATCATCATGGGGGAGTGTGCGGGAACACAACATCGTTCGGGGGCGGAGCCTTGTGACGGACGAAGTCGGGGCCTACATTTGTAGCTGTGGCTGAAGGGGGCTTAGGGGGCCTGGTGAGATATGGTCCCGCTGGACGGGTAGAGAAGTCAGGGGAGCCATCCGCCGCGATTGGCACTGATCCTGGATCGGGTACAGGTGCAGTGTATCCTGAGAAAGTCTTACCTCTAGGCTGGATTCTCCTTCCTTCATACGACCTCCGATGCCGGGTTTCTGTGCGGAAGTATGAACAAACAAAGGAGGGCTGTGTTGCAGGGATCTGCTGCCCAGGCTCCTTGGCGAGAGGCTGGAGAGTTATGCTGCTGTCTGTAAAGGGAGGGTGCAAAAACGGGTGCCTACTGTCCAGCCTTTTTACATGAGAGGCTGGGGAGACCAGATTGTATTCCTGCTGAGGTCTTGCAGGGACAGAGGGGTCTATGCCAGATGCAGAGGGGGATATGGGGAGACGACACTCCGTGTGCCCTTCTGTTGGTGATTGTGGGAGAACGGCACCCTTAGGGGAACCGTCGCCCTGGTGGAAGTCCAGAAAAAAAAAATGCGTAGCCCCTGGGGGATCCAGTGTTGCAGAAGGGCGTATGTTGAGGCGGCACTTCACGTTCCCGTCTGTTGGTGGTTGTGGGAAAGCGGCGCCCTTAAGGGAACCGTCGCCCGTCTAAGATCTTGATAAGTAAAAAAGTGAAAAGATTGTGGGTCTGTAGATCGCATCTGTCTCCTACAGACACTAAGCTGAAATTGGTTTGGCCTGGCCCAGTCAGGGGGTGTATATTGCAGGGGAGGAGCTAATTTGTTTTTTATATTCACGTAGTGTCAGCCTCCTAGAGATAGCAGCATAACACCCATGGTCCTGTGTCCCCCAATGAGGCAAATGAGAAAATAAAAACGTTATGACTATTGGAAGGGGACGAAAAACATGTAACAGCAAAAATGGAAAAACTAATTAATCAGTCTGATAGAATGAAAAAGTTATCGATATTTAGTGTAATTCTCACAACTCAATGTACAAAAATGACATGGCAAAGACTTAGAAATGAGCCTGCGTCATACATAACATGATTGTAGTAGAGACATAAAGGGTCCGATTCACTAACAATGACGTTGTACATGCCAGACTTAATCAAGGGATGTGGTGGGAGTGCCACTTATTGAATTTGGCACAAATTCTCAGCAGTGTAATATAATAAATCATTCTTCGAATCTCTAATACCTCTCTGTGTTCAGTAGTTGGGCCCCATCACACTTACCTCTACGTCGTTTAGGAGCGCAATGCTCAACTGTAAAGAAAAATAAATTGTGAGAACATCGTACAATCCATATAATGCACAGTGATTAAAACCTGAGAAATGTGACTATTATAATATTTTCATACAATTATTAATTTACTACCTAAACCATTATACCGTCATGTTCACAATATGTGGGGATATTACATATAGTGCTGCTCACCATTATTGGCACCCCTTCATTTTTTCATAGACTGTCTAATATCTTCAAAATAAATGGAGATGTACCAAAGTTATATCCTCAGAATTTTTTGATTAGTGTCCAAAGTAGTGGAACAATAAAATATTGTTTGTCAATTTACATCTTGCAATTTCAAAGAAGAAACAGAATAAACATCATGTGCAGCAATAATAGCCCCTAATTAATACTTGGTTGCACAACCTTTGGCATTGATGAAGCCTCCAAATGTTCCTTGTAGCCATCTATAAGCTTCTTGCACTTCTCAGCTGGTATTTTCTCCCACTCTTCCTTTGCAGCTTGTTCAAGCTCTTGAATGTTTGCAGGATCCTTTTTCTCAATGGCATATTTCATCTCACCCCAAAGATTTTCAATGGGATTGAGGTCAGAACTCACTTCTGGCCATTTAAATACAGTCCATTTTTTTTTCTTTTTCAACCATTCCTGTGTACTTTTGGATGTGTGCTGTGTCTTGCTAGAGGACCCATGATCTTCGAATTAAACCATCTTAGGGTGCTTTCACATCTGCGTTTTTCGTAATTCGCGGCAGATGCGGTGAAAAAACCGCATCTGCCGCGTTTACCGCATAACCGTTCCACTTGCGGCGCGGTTGCGGTTTTTTCTATGCAATGTATAGGGGGACTTGCGGCAGATGCGGCAAGTGCGGTTTTGCACTTGCGGCAGGTGCGGCCGCGAAAAAAACCGCAGCAAGCCGCGGTTTTTTTCGCGGCCGCACCTGCCGCAAGTGCAAAACCGCACTTGCCGCATCTGCCGCAAGTCCCCCTATACATTGCATAGAAAAAACCGCAACCGCGCCGCAAGTGGAACGGTTATGCGGGAAACGCGGCAGATGCGGTTTTTTCACCGCATCTGCCGCGAATTACGAAAAACGCAGATGTGAAAGCACCCTTACACTGGATATGCTATTCGCTCTAAAAACTCTGGTCTCATGATTCCTGTGATACAGTCAAGGCCTCCTTGCATTATGGATCCTCCACCATGCTTAACTGTTGGTATGGTATTCTATTCCTTATACATTTCTGTAAACTGTTGCTTTGCATTGCCAAAGAGGTCTATTTTTGTTTCATCTGTACAGCAAATATTTTCCTAGAACGATTGTGGTTTTTCAAGGTACTCTTTGGCAAAGATCAGTCATTCCGTTTTATGACTTTTCTGCAGCAATGGTTTCTACTGTGGTCTTCGGCCATAAAGCTCTGCTTGGTTTAGTGTGCATCATATGGTATTTGTTGAAACCATGACCCAAGACTGTTCTAGGTTGGCCTTCAGGTCTTTGGATGTTTGATGTGGTGTTTTTTTCCGCTATTTGCACCAACCTTCGAAGACATCTCTTGTCAATTTTCTGCTTTCCCCATATCCAGGAAAGTTCCATGCATGGCAAACTTCTTAATAACATTGCACACTATTGAAACTGGGATACAAAGGTCTTTGGAGATGGCCTTATACCCTTTGGAAGTCTTGTGTTTGCTAATGGCAGTTCTGATGTCCTCAGACAACTCATCTGTCTTCACCACTGTGACAAAGGAACAGGGCCTAACATGTGGCTCTTTAAAACACTGAAGTCAACATTCATTAGCTAATTTAAGTCATATAGGCACCGACAATTTATCACAGGTGATTCCCATTTGTGATTTACCACAGGTGAGTCAAAATGTGTATCCATACTATTTTAATGTAAAGGGTGCCAATACCAATGTCCCAGCAAGCTTTAGGGCTTTCTATCTTTCCCTCCAATTGTTTTTGGTATTAAATTGTTCTTTTTTTATTTACTTTTCTTGTAGTTAACACGAGTCTCTATACAAAAAAAGCTATTTCACTTGATTCATTTTTTTCAAGAGATATTCCAAATTATGTACTTAGACTTCATGGGTGCAAATAATGATGAGCAGGACTGTATATAAGAGGTACATACGTGTGAGTGCCCAACACCTTTTTACCCTATTCTTGCCCGTATATCTGCTGGTGCATAAGTGCAGGTATAAATGTGACTCTCATTTTATAATGGACCAATAAAGAAGCAAAAAACCAAAAGGATTTTTCATATTCTTTTCTACTTTTTTCTACTGAGCTGCACCCGACGGGTTAAATAACTGGACTACTTGTTTATGTACGGTGATTTTCTTCCTTCCCATAGGGTGAGTGAATATAAACTTTTGTGATTGCATACTGAACACTCAACTCTAGGACTGGACCTTAGCCCAACTCCATCCTGCAGATAGTATTGGCGCATGTTATGTGCATGATGTGCTGGACAAGTGGCATCGTCCTCCGTGATGAAGGTGTTGATGATACTACTGATGTATGAGACTTTAGAATTGATGTTGTAGGTCAATGTGTTTTTGGGTGAACAAAGAGAATACTTTGTGGATAACATACACTGGTGTAAGGGTTATTCCATGTCAAGTGATCCAAATAAGAATATTTTTTTTACCTCTTGAACAAACAATAGTCTGTACAAAGTCATCAAGGCAATCTGTGTACTACAATATTGGTGAGTGTGTTTAAAGATTGAGTACATTTATATGAATAGTTTAATGCTTTTCTTATTAAGGGCTAATAAACACACAGCGCTATTCTGAGTGAACACTCATGGCCCCTTTACACGAAGCTACAGGTGACAGGTTTTCCACAGGTAACTTACTGGTTGCAGTGAAATCATGGAGACATAGTTCTATCTTGGTGCTGTGTACAAATGGAACTATGTCTCCATGATTTCACTGCAACCAGTAAGTTACCTGTGGAAAACCTGTCACCTGTAGCTGCGTGTAAAGGGGCCATCAGAGTGAGTAAATCACTGCTTGCACTACTTTGTGAAGCATTTATCACTATGTATATATATATATATATATATATATATAATTTATAAAAAGCTGCCATCGTTTCTCACTAGCGATTAAAAAAAACTAATGAAGATGTGGTAAAAACTTGGTAGAAAAAAGCTGCCAAAACTGCAGCGTTTATCCGCAGACAGAAAAAGCTGTGTATGCGCTAGCCCTAATACTCACTTTATAGCAACACAGTTCTATCTCAAGTGTACTGTAAATCTTTATTTTTATTACCCATCTTGCTTACTTAATATTACAGAGGAGCTGTCACCCCCCTGCTGCATGGCAAACTAAATGCAGCACTGAATTCAGCATGTCTGCTGCATTCAGGGAAGGGCCCCACCCCCTGTCTATAGCCCCCCTGTACCCTGAGAAATATAGTTTAGAAAGTTTAGAGATCAAGTGTCAGGAGGGTGTGAACATATCTTGGAGCTCTGCTTGTCATACATCCTCCCCTCCTCCTTCCTTTCTGTTCTGCCTTTCTGTTCAGCAGACTCTGAAGACGAGGGAAGGCCACACGCACAAGAGGAGGCGGAACACACAGGATGAACAGAGAGGCAGGACGAGGGGAGGATGTGTGACAAGCAGAGATCCGAGATACGTAAAGTCCCTCCTGACTCAGTAAATGTAAGATTTATAAAGTGTATATTTCAGTGCACAGGGGGGCTAGAGACATGGGAGAGCCCTTCCCTGAATGCAGCAGACATGCTGCATTCAGTGCTGCATTTAGTTTGCCATGCAGCACGGGGGTGACAGGTCTTCTTTAACTGTATTTTTCTCACACAGCAATGGCTGCTCCTTCTCAAGGAACAATATTTTATCATATATGCTGTTGCAATCCTTTTGAAAAAACTGGACACACAACAAGAAAAAAATCTTAGGCTGGTACAAGATTGGATTTTTCACATAAATCCATCAATCAATGCAGCCATGAAAAATAAACATGATAAAAAATGTAAAGCCATACTAGGCCAAAATTCGCGCTTTTTTAAAATTTTAAAAATCTGTAAAAAATTAACTGATGAAGAAAAAAAGAGATTTATGTGTACTCACCGTAAAAACCTTTTCTCTTAGCCTCTAATTGGGGGACACAGGACCGTGTGTCTTATGCTGCTGTCCACTAGGAGGGCGACACTAAGCAGAATCTGCAAAAGAGTTACAGTGGCTCCTCCTCTGCAATAACACCCCTGGAGCAGGCACTGCCTCACCAGTTTTGTGCTTAAAGCAGTAGGAGAAAATGACAAGGTTAACTACACAACAAAGCCTGGAACAAAGGCAACAATTTAATAGCTCCAGAGCAACTTGAGAACCTAAAAGGCCTGGAATGGGCAACAGGGTGGGTGCTGTGTCCCCCAATTAGAGGCTAAGAGAAAAGGATTTTACAGTGAGTACACAAAAATCTCCTTTTCTCCTTCGCCTCATTGGGGGACACAGGACCGTGGGACGTCCCAAAGCAGTCTCTGGGTGGGAAAGAACAATGGAACAAATCACATAAAGGTTACAGAAAAACACATTAGCCTGCAGGTGGACTACTGCCACCTGAAGAATGCCCCTGCCCAGACTCGCATCTGGTGACGATTGGTCATGCCCACTGTAGAGCTTTGCAAGTGTCTGAAAGGCTGGACCGAGCAGTTGCCTTACACACTTGTTGTGCCGAATGGAGAAGGGCGCCTCTACCGCACTAGTGGTATACCTGCTGGAATCGGCAGTCTGTTGAGCTGGTAAGGTGCTTGAATAATGAATCCACCTGGCCAGAGTGGTGTGTGATGATGGCATACTCCTGCGGCTGCCGTCCGGAAGGGTGAACCCGGAATCGTGAACCCGGAATCGAACCTTTGAAAAGGGCGCCGTTCTGGATGCATATATACACACCCCGCAGTGGATCCACAGTACATAGGAGCTACTGTATACGATGTACCAGTGCCGGGCAAAAGGATAGTGAAAATACCTCCTAAATAAGATAAAACGATGAGACCACTTTCGGAAGAAATGACGGTACCGGACAGAGCATTACCTTATCTTGGTGAGACACCAGGGGCAGCTCCCTGCAAGAAAACGTTGCGAGCTCCGAGACCATGCTGATGGAGGTAATTGCCGCAAGAAGCGTTACCTCCTAATAAAGAAGACGAAGGGAAATTTTCTTGAGGGGGCTGAAATAGAGGATTTGCAATGCATTCAGTACCAGGTTGGGTTCTATGCATCCAATGGTTTATAGTAAGAGCGACCCGACACCAAACACCTTGAAAAGTGTCTGCACTTGAGGTACGGTGGCCCGACAGCGCTAGAAGAGCGCTGAAAGAGCCAAGACTTGGCCTTTGCGAGGGTCTAGAAGAGAGACCCGCATCTAGATATTAGGTAGCGAGCAGAACAGAGGTGAATGGGATGAAGCTTTACCCAGGTAAGGCAGGTCTTCCATGCGCTGTATTGAATCCGAGCGGACGCAGGTGTCCTTGCCCTAATCATAAATTCAATCACCGGTGGGGAAATAACCAAGCCTGGGTTAAAAACCAGGTCTTAAAGACCATGCTGATAAGGTCAGAGCCCTTGAAGTCTGATGCGAAAATGGGCCTGAAAAGAAGGTCTAGGTATTCTAGACGTCGTCAAAAGAAAACGGCGGCGAGTGGAACAAGGACGACATACTAGGCGCCCCTGAGTCAGTGTAGAGCTACTAGCATGACTAGGATGTCATCCAGTGTGATCGTCCGCACCACTTTGGGGTGAAAGGCAGAGGGGAGAGATGTAGAGGAGGCGAAACTGCGTCCCGGATTGGACTAGGACGTCTGTTCCTAGTGATTACGGGTCGTGAGCTCAAACACTGAAGTTGGGGACTTTGGCTTTGAGGCATAACATCCTGAGGGGAACCTCTGGAGTCCAGTACCGTTGCAGAGGTAGGGACCATTTCCCTGAATCTATGTGCTGACAACTGAGGAAGTCCACCTTCCAATTGTCCCTTCCCGGAATGTGCACCGCTTATAGTGCTGATCCAGATGGCTTTGCCAAACGAAGAATGAGTCCCATTTCTCACATGGCTTGTTTCCTGCTAGTCTCTCCTGGTAAATGACAAATGCCACTACTGAGGCATTGTCCGACTGATCCCCTAAGAGAAGCCGATAGAATGTTCCAAATGCCGAAGAATGTTTCGAATTACTAGAAGGTTGATGGGCATGGTGGACTCCCATGGAGACCACTTTCTCTGAGCCGGGTTGTGATGGTACACCACACTCCAACTTGTTAGGCTTGCATCGATGGCCGGAACTCTCCCATGAGTTGGAAGGATCTCCCCCTGTGAGGGGAAGGACGATCGGAGCTACCAGTGAAGAGAATGTTTGGGTTAAGGTAATAGATGGAACATCGTGTCCGAGGAGAAGAGGCTTTTGTCTCAGGATGTGAACAGAGCCAATTGGAGAGGCCTGAGGTGCCTTTGTGCAACCGGAACTGCTGCCATCGCTGTTATTTTCTTGCCTAGTACTCTCATGGCAACCCGGAGAGAGTGAGGCATTGGGCGAAAGAGGGTCCCAACTCCACGGCGGAGTCGTGACTTGTCTGGCAAGAGAAGTACCAATCCGCAGCCAGAAGGTTAGAATCTAACTGGAGGCTGGCAATGACATTGGTAGATTAGTTGACGTAGAATGTTCACTGTTGTTGGACACTCTGTTCACAGTCCATGAGTGAAGAAGGCTTGATGAGTAAGTTGCCCAGTATGGAAGTATGACTACTCCTCTTGAGTTGAGGATGTTATGACAACCACCTTGGTAAATATTCTGGGGCCAGTGGCGAGTCTGGTTGAATGCAGACTGCAGGAATGGTCGATGTGCCTGAAAGATTGTATATCTATAGAATTGAGGAACTCACCTTCCTCCCTGGATGAAATTATGGAGTGGGGAGATCCACTAAATATCTGTGCTGACGTTTAGCTTCATGATCTGGGGTTCCACTAAGATGCATCAAGGTCCGGGTCTGGATTGCGTAATCCAGACATCGGGGCCATTGTCCGGCTGCGTGCCGGTTTTTCTATAGACTGCGACATAGCTGCAGACAAAATGACTGCCCATTTAGGTGTAGTATTAAGTGCACTGACAAGTACTAGCATCAATGGATGACACGGTGGGCGGAAAACAAGCCTTGCTGTAATGGTGTGGCACCTACACTAGGCAGAGGGACTCTGCATGCTTTGTGAGAGGCATAAGAGGTAAAGACCTCAGTTGTGAGTAAGATCATAGGCAAAGCTGCTTCGCTGTGATGACACAGAATAATCCCATCACATCCATAGGGTATTCAGCTGATTACGTCTCCCATCTGTGCCTAATGACTAGTATTCTCACACCTAATCACTTCATTGACAATCATGTATAGATCCTGAAATTAGGTAAGTAGGGGTTTCCAGCAGCACATAGTATTTCAGGAGAGACGTTGATGATCTCTTAGGAACGCATTAGTGCACGGTTCACTCATGTGATGATGATAGTGAGGGCAGCGCCATGCTGCAGCAGTGTTAGAAGGTTGGAAATTATATAAAAACTGGATTCACTGCAGTACAGAGTGTTTCAGGACATAAATATGAAGACCTGCCCACTCATGATAGAGGAGAAGGCAGTGCTGGTGTTTATACTGGGTCTTGTATTAATACTGCTCAATGGTGTACAGAGGGAGGAGGAGAAGCTGCAGCAGAGAATATAGCACTGCTGGCTTTCCTGTGTATGCATTGGAGCCTGCCACACAGCGAATGCTGTGTTCATTGTGCCCTCCAGTGATCCTGTGGCTGTCTCTCATGGCGCCCATACAGCACTTGGCGCCGCTGGGAGGAGAAGGAGAGGCGGGACCCTGAAATGGGCGCGCAAAAAAAAAGTGCCGAGAGTAACCTCCCTCCCCTCTCTGTGATGCGGCCCAGCATCATTTGACGTCCTCCTGGGGGTGGGCGGTGTAGCCGGGGCCTAGCGTGATTTGCGGTCCCGGGAATAGCGGGGGACTGGCGCGGAAGTCCGGAATTTCCACCGGATCCGCAAGGCGAGTGGCTAACGGAGGCTGGGAGGATCCCCCTGTACCAGGCCTTGAGATACCTGTAGGGACAGCAGTGCGGGGGAAACAGGTGGTACCTTTGTCCAATGCCCTGAGACACCATGTAGGAGCAGTGTAGGGCAGCGCAGGGGAAGGGGGAGTGGAATAGATCTGGACCCCAGACTCTTGGGGCCGAGTCCTCCCTGCAAGAAAACACAGTGGTACCATCGCTGGGGGCAGACAGGTGTCATGCAGCTAAGTGCCGCCAAGCTGCTGTAGTCTGTATAGTGCAGTCTGTGATGCTATCACCTGCTCTGGGAGCATTTAGTACAATGCGGTGCGCAGCGGACTAGTGCAGCCTTTTGCGCTGCTGGTACCTCAGCCTAAAAACCCAAGGGTGATTAGGGGGATGTCTGCTGTCCTGTACAGGGCTGTTTTAAAAGCATGCTGAAGGTGATGTAGAGCCTCAACTTCTACCCAGGACCCCATTGGGGAAGTAAGGAAGGAGGATGTCTCCTGGGATATCTCAACTTCAACCCAGCACCCCAACAGTGGGATGCCGAGGAAGGCATATGTAAGGAAATCTCAACTTCAACTCAGAGCCCCAACAGTGGGGAGCCGAGGAAGGAGCATGCCGGCATGGTGGTCACGCCGGACCCACTTTTTTTCTTCAGAAGAAAAAATGTAAAAAGTAAAAATTAAATGAAAAATATAAGAAAAAAAATTGATGCGCCTCCTAACTACACTAAGCAAAAACTGGTGAGGCAGTGCCTGCTACAGGGGTGTATACTGCAGATTCTGCTTAGTGTCGCCTCCTGGTGGACAGCGGCATAACACCCACAGTCCTGTGTCCCTCAATGAGGCAAAGGAGAAAAGTCAAAACTTTTAATTTGTAATTAACTAAAGCGGTACTTCATATAGAAAAAAAATCAAAAAAATCTAAAGATGTCAGATAAAAAAAATATTCATATTTGGATCACTTGATATGGAATGACTCATTGACGCTATAATAGTTAAATATTTTAAAATATGATCCCATTGTGATCCCAACTTGAGTTTTGGTACAGATGTGGCTAAGAGCATAGCAGATACATGTGAATTTTTGGAAATTTTTTAATTAAACCGATTTTTTGAAAATGCGTTTTAGAATTTTGTGTTAGCGTCTGAATGGGTAAAATACTAAGGCCGGTTTCACATTTGCATATTTGAACGCAGCGTTCTGAACACAGCCAAACGCATGCGCACTGCGTTCCTATGTTTTACATGGGAATGCATGGTACCTGCGTTTGGCTGCGCACAATTTGTGCGCCCTCCTCCATACGCAGCCTGTTGCATTTTTTTGTGCGGTCGCAGGCGCGCTGATTTATCAGCAAGCATCCGCAAGCGCACAAACAATGCATGGATCTCAACGGATCCGCAGTGTCCTCCGCATGACAGCGCAGGAGAACGCTGCGGATCACACTGAAATCTCTCCCGGTGGCCGCCGCTGATCAGCTGGAGCCGCCGCTAATAGTAACATAGTACACTGAGCTGTAGGCTGATTTTCTGCTAAGGGAAAAAAAAAAAAAAAGACTCTTTATATCTGATTTTCTAGCGAGTGTGACGAGCTACGTGTGACAGAGTGCAAGTGCGACAGAAGTAAGTGTGTGACTTGTGATTCAGTGACTTTGGATTAAGGGAGTTTGGAAGGGAGGACTTACTGAATTGCTGGTTGTATTTTATTAATACTTTGCATTTCTTTTTACTTATCATTTCTGTCTGGTGCAATCCCCATTAGGAAATGAGCTCCATGATTGGCAATGCCATCCAGTGTACATCTTGCCACATGTATGCATTCCTTGACCAGCCGGTCGAGGGTGCATACTGCTGTGTGAGATGTGAGTACATTGTGCATTTGGAAGCCCAGATACTGGATCTAAATGAACAACTGACAACGCTGAGATCCATAGACAATATGGAAAGGAGTCTGCTGCTCACTGAACAGCTGCTCAATGGGATAGATGTGGGGGAGGATGGTAGTATGGAGCTGCAGGACCGTGAGTTAGCCAGCTGGGTGACAGTTAGAAGGCGGGGTAGAGGGAAGGGTGCCAGGGAGGCTAGCCCTGATCTGGCACACCCCAATAAATTTGCTATGTTGGCAGATGAGGGGGGTGTGAGTTCAGGTACAGCACTGCTGCAGCAGGGCATGACCTCTGAAAGCCAGAGGAGTGGCTGCTCCAGTAAGGGGGAAAACAGGAGAGAAGGGCAGGCCAGACAGGTGCTGGTAGTGGGGGACTCAATTATTAGGGGAATAGATAGGGCAATCTGTCACAAAGACAGGGATCGTCGAACAATGTGCTGCCTACCTGGCGCTCGAGTCCGGCACATCGCTGATCGGGTTGACAGATTACTGGGAGGGGCTGGTGAGGACCCAGCGGTCATGGTGCACATTGGCACAAATGACAAAGTTAGAGGTAGGTGGAAGGTCCTTAAAGATGATTTCAGGGAATTAGGCTGCAAGCTTAAGGCAAGGACCTCCAAGGTAGTATTCTCTGAAATACTGCCTGTACCACGTGCCACACCAGAGAGGCAAAGGGAGATTAGGGAGATAAATAAGTGGCTCAGGAATTGGTGTAGGAAGGAGGGGTTTGGGTTCCTGGAGAACTGGGCCGACTTCTCTGTTGGCTACAGGTTCTATGCTAGGGACGGGCTGCACCTCAATGGGGAGGGGGCAGCTGTGCTGGGGGAGAAAATGGCTAGAAGGTTGGAGTAGTGTTTAAACTAGGGATTTGGGGGGAGGGTATTCATTGTATAGGAGGGGAAGATAGTGTAAACAGTAACCTGGGCACAAGTAATAAAATTGGGGGTGGCATGGGGGGTGGGGTTAGAACAGTCAATCTAGTAGGAAGGAATAGAGGTAAAGAGAGATGCATAAAGTGCATGTACACTAATGCCAGAAGCCTCACCAACAAAATGGAGGAATTAGAATTGATTTTGTTGGAAAATAATTATGACATGGTGGGGATATCGGAGACATGGCTGGATGAGAGCCATGTCTGGGCTGTTAATTTACATGGCTATTGTCTGTTCAGAAATGACCGTACAAATAGGCGAGGAGGAGGTGTATGTTTATACGTAAAATCATCCTTAAAATCCATCCTGCGTGATAATATAGGTGAATCTAATGGAAATGTAGAGTCCCTGTGGGTGGAGATAAGGGGAGGGGGAAAAAATAATAAATTACTGATAGGGGTTTGTTATAAGTCCCCAACAATAATGGAAGTGGAGGAGAATATCCTCATAAAGCAAATAGATGAAGCAGCAACTCAGGGAGAAGTCATTATTATGGGGGACTTCAACTACCCTGAAATACATTGGGGATCAGAAACCTGCAGTTCCAGCAAAGGTAATAAGTTTTTGAAAACTATGAGAGACAATTACCTTTCACAACTGGTTCAGGACCCAACAAGAAGGGGGGCACTGCTGGACCTAATATTAACCAACAGGCCGGACCGCATATCAAATATACGGGTTGGAGGTCACTTGGGTAATAGTGATCATAACTTAATAAGCTTTCAAGTATCCTTTACTAAGACGTGTAGTAGAGGGGCTACAAGGACACTAAACTTCAGGAAGGCAAATTTCCAACGGTTGAGAGATGATCTTAGTGCAATAAATTGGGACGATGTCCTGAGACATAAAAGTACACAACACAAATGGGAGATGTTTATTAGCATCCTGAATAGGACCTGTGCACAATATATACCCTATGGGAATAAGCATGCTAGAAATAGGAGGAAACCACTATGGCTAAATAAAGCGGTAAGAAGTGCAATATGTGACAAAAAGAAAGCATTTAGGGAATTAAAGCAAGTAGGTAGTGATGAAGCATTATTAAATAAATACAGAAAATTAAATAACATTTGTAAAAAGCAAATCAAGGCAGCAAAGATTGAGACAGAGAGACTCATTGCCAGAGAAAGTAAAAAAAAATCCCAAAATATTTTTTAACTACATAAATAGTAAGAAACTAAAAAATGATGGTGTTGGCCCCTTTAAAAATAGTCTGGGTAATATGGTGGATGAGGATGAGGAAAAAGCCAATATGCTAAATGACTTTTTTTCAACAGTATTTACACAAGAAAATCCCATGACAGACAATATGATCAGTGATAACAAAAAGTCTCAATTAAATGTCACCTGCTTAACCCAAGAGGAAGTACGGCATGGTCTAAAAATCACTAAAATTGACAAATCCCCGGGCCCGGATGGGATACACTTCAGAGTGCTGCAGGAATTAAGTACTGTCATAGATAGACCATTATTTTTAATATTTAAAGATTCCATAATAACAGGGTCTGTACCACAGGACTGGCGTATAGCAAATGTGGTGCCAATATTCAAAAAGGGGACAAAAACTGAACTTGGAAATTATAGGCCAGTAAGCTTAACCTCTACTGTGGGTAAAATCCTAGAGGGTTTTCTAAGAGATGCTATACTGGAGTATCTGAAGAAAAATAACCTCATGACCCATTATCAACATGGTTTTACGAGGGACCGTTCCTGTCAAACTAATCTGATAAGCTTCTATGAAGAAGTTCTGGACTGGACCAAGGAAATGCAGTGGATGTGGTGTATATGGACTTTTCTAAAGCTTTTGATACGGTGCCACACAAAAGGTTGATACACAAAATGAGGGCAATGGGGATAGGGGAAAATATGTGTAAATGGGTTAAGAACTGGCTTAGTGATAGGAAACAAAGGGTGGTTATTAATGGAACACACTCAGAATGGGTCACAGTTAACAGTGGGGTACCACAGGGGTCAGTGTTGGGCCCGCTTCTATTTAATATATTTATTAATGACCTTGTAGGGGGCATACGGAGTAGAATCTCAATATTTGCAGATGACACTAAACTCTACAGGGTAATCAATACAGAGGAGGACAATTTTATATTACAGGAGGATTTATGTAAACTAGAAGCTTGGGCTGCTAAATGGCAAATGCGCTTTAATGGGGATAAATGTAAAGTCATGCACTTGGGCAGAGGAAACAAAAGGTATAATTATGTGCTTAATTGTAAAACACTGGGCAAAACTGTCACTGAAAAAGACCTGGGTGTATGGGTAGATGACAAACTCGCATTTAGTGGCCAGTGTCAGGCAGCTGCTGCAAAGGCAAATAAAATAATGGGATGCATTAAAAGAGGCATAGATGCTCATGAGGAGAACATAATTTTACCTCTATACAAGTCATTAGTGCGACCACACTTAGAATACTGTGTACAATTCTGGTCTCCGGTGTATAAGAAAGACATAGCTGAACTAGAGCGGGTCCAGAGAAGAGCGACAAAAGTCATTAGAGGACTAAGGGGTCTGCAATACCAAGACAGGTTATTAAACTTGGGGTTATTTAGTTTGGAATAACGAAGGCTTAGGGGTGATCTTATAATAATGTATAAATATATGAGGGGACAGTACAGAGACCATTCTAATGATCTCTTTACTCTTAGGCCTGAGACTGGGACAAGAGGGCATCCTCTACGTCTGGAGGGAAGAAGGTTTAATCATAATCACAGACGCGGATTCTTTACTGTAAGAGCAGTGAGACTATGGAACTCTCTACCACATGCTGTTGTAATGAGTGAGTCACTAATAACATTTAAGAAGGGCCTGGATGCCTTTCTTGAAAACTATAATATTATCAGTTATACATACTAGATTCTTTGATAGGGCGTTGATCCAGGGAATTAGTCTGATTGCCGTACCTGGAGTCAGGAAGGAATTTTTTCCCCCAATGTGGAGCTTAGTGTTGCCACATGGGTTTTTTTTGCCTTCCTCTGGATCAACATGTTAGGCTATGGGTTGAACTAGATGGACTTAAAGTCTTCCTTCAACCTTAAAAACTATGTTACTATGTTACTGTGCATCTAAATAAATTCCTTGGGGTGTCTAGTTTCCAAAATTGGGGTCACGTGTGGGGGAGCTACAATGTTTAGGCACACAGGGGCTCTCCATACGCGACATTGTGTCCGCTAACTATTGGAGCTAATTTTCCATTCAAATTGTTAGTGCACAATGTCGCATATGGAGAGCCCCTGTGTGCCTAAACATTGGGGCTCCCCCACAAGTGACCCCATTTTGGAAACTAGACCCCCCAAGGAACATATCTAGATGCACAGTGAGCACTTTCAACCCCCAGGTGCTTCACAAATTTGTCTGTAAAAAGGAAAAAAAGATTTTTGTGAAAAAAAAGTACTTTTTCATTTTTACGGATCAATTTGTGAAGCACCTGGGTTTTCAAAGTGCTCACTATGCATCTAAATAAATTCCTTGGGGGGTCTAGTTTGCACAATGGGGTCACTTGTGGGGGAGCTCCAATGTTTAGGCACACAGGGGCTCGCCATACACGACATGGTATCCACTTACTATTCCAATTGTTAGTGGACACCATGTCACGTATGGAGAGTCCCTATGTGCTAAACATTGGAGCTCCCCCACAAGTGACCCCATTTTGTAAACTAGATGCCCCAAGGAACTTAACTACATGGATAGTGAGCACTTTGAGCCCCCAGGTGCTTCACAAACTGATCCGTAAAAATGAAAAAGTACTTTTTTTCCCAAAAATCTTCTTTTTTTTTCCTTTTTATGGACTAATTTATGAAGCACCTGGGGGTAAAAACTGCTCACTATGCATCTAGATATGCTCCTTGGGGGTTCTGGTTTCCAAAATGGGGTCACTTGTGGGGGAGCTCCAATGTTCCATATACGACATGGTGTCCGCTAACAATTTGAATGGAAAATTAACTCCAATAGTTAGCAGACACCATGTCGCATATGGGGAGCCCCTATGTGCCTAAACATTGGAGCTCCCGCACAAGTCACCTCATTTTGGAAACTAGACGCCTCAAGGATTATATCTAGGGGTATAGTGAGCATTTAGAAACTACAGCTACTTCAAAGAATTTGATAACGTCATATTGAACATTTTCTTTTTTTCACACAATTTCTCACTTTTAGAGCATGTGCACAAGATATGGAGACACCGTGTCCTGGTCGTCTCCTCTCCTGCATTTTTTTTTGTATTTTTTTTATTAAATTTAAAAAAAAAAGACGTGGGGCTTCGCCATATTTTTGGTCCAGCCAGGTACAGCAGGCAGCTACGGGCTGCCACCAACCCCTTCTGCCTAGTTTTACCTGGCTGGAAATCAAAAATATAGGGAAGCCCTTTTTTTTATTTCTTGAAATAATTAAGAAAAAAAAATGGCGTGGGCTTCGCCACATTTTTGGGCCAGCCAGGTACATCTAGGCAGCTGGGGACTGGAATCCTCAGCGTAAGGAGGCCCAAGCTTTCTGGTCCCCCCCCCCGCTGTGAATTGCAGCCCGCAGCCGCCCCAGAAAATGGCGCATTCATAGAAGCGCCATTTTCTGGCGCTGTATCCAGCTCTTCCAGCTGCCGTGTAGCGGTGGCAGCCTGGGTAATAAAGGGTTAATGCCAGCTTTTTGGCAGCTGGCACTAAGCCCGAGATTCATAACGTCTGGCCAATTATTAGACCGGACCATTAGGAATCTCTAGTAAATTGTAAAGAAGCCACAACACAGAGAAAAATATTTTTATTGGAAAAAAAAACACAAACACATCTTTAGACCCCATCTTTATTACTGTGACGTCCGACGTAGTCCAAAGGGAAGGTCCGACGTAGTCCAGTGGGAGGTCCCGCGATGATTCTCATTTAGCATGATCTGCAGTTAACCCCTGTGTGGTCACTCAGGGGTTAACTGCAGATCATCATCCCTGTGTGGTCAATCAGGGGTTAACTGCAGATCAGTTAACCCCTGGATGACCACACAGGGATCATGATCTTCAGTTAACCCCTGTGTGGTTACTCAGGGGTTAACTGCAGATTACCCCTGTGTTGTCACCCAGGGGTTAACTGCAGATCAGTTAACCCCTGAGTGACCACACAGGTATGAAGATCTGCAGTTAACCCTTGTGTGGTCACTCAGGGGTTAACTCATCTGCAGTTAACCCCTGTGTTACAATACAGGGGTGATCTGCAGATAGTTAACCCCTGAGTGTCCAAACAAGGGTTAACTGCAGATGTTCATTCCTGTGTGGTCATTCAGGGGTTAACTCATCTGCAGTTAACCCCTGTGTTACAATACAGGGGTGATCTGCAGACAGTTAACCCCTGAGTGACCACACAGGGGTTAAGTGCAGATCATTATCCCTGTGTGGTGATTCAGGGGTTAACTCTGCCTCTGTCCCGGTGCACGCCCACAGAGCAGAGACGCCGGGACAGAGGCAGAGAGAAGAAGCAGAGTCAGGACGCCGGGACTGAAGGCAGGTGAGTATGAGAAGCAGGGGGGGTGCCCAGAGGGGTGAGGACAGGGGGATGCGCCCAGAGGGGGGACAGGGGGGGTGCCCAGAAGGGTGAGGACAGGGGGGGTTTGGGAAAACTCCATCCGATCTGATGTTTGATCAGATCGGATGGAGTTAATGGAGGAGGCACAGGGAGCATGGAGCAGGGAGGAGGGGGGAAGTAACTGCGGAGGGGAATCATGGAGGAGGGTAGGGGCTAGGGGGGAATAATATAGGGGGGGGCCACTGAGGGGACAGCCATGGATGGCATCTCCATGTGATCTGACATGTCAGATCGCATGGAGATGCAGCGGAGGTGGCGGGTTTTTACCGGCCGCCGCCGCCATTTTGGATGTTGTGGGGGAGGGATGGGGGTGGGGGGGTGATCCCCAGTACTGGGGGTCTTGGGGAAGGTAGGGGTTAATACTTTCACTTTGATCCGACATGTGTTTTCATGTCGGATCAAAGTGAAAGTACTTTTTACCGGCACTTTCACTGTAATGTGATGATCGGTAAACGGTGTTTACCGGTCATCACATTACAGGTGCGGGTACAAAAGCAGCTAATTACTAAATCTCTAGGGTCTCAGCTACAATCGGTACACTGACACCCTAGAGATATTAGCTACAGGGGCGGCGCTACAGGGCATTTTCCTGCCTTACGTCTACAGACGTCGGCTAGGCTTTAGTACCCTTTTTTCTGACGTCTGTAGATGTAAGGCTGTCGTTATGAGGTTAAGCAGATTTTGACAAATCTACATTCCTATCCGGAGGCCAACAAAGTCGATGAAAGTTCAGACGTTTTCTGCCCATGTTGCTTTTATTTCCTTGCAGATTTTGTGCAGAAAAAATCAGCAGCATCAAATACTGCAGCGTTTTTTCTACATTGACAGCACTGTAATCATTAATAGGATCTGTGTTCACACAGTGCATTTTTGGGGCGTATTTTTCCACAAAAAAACACATGCTGTATTAAATGTTCTCAAATGATTTCTGGCTCCCATGCAAAAATGCACTGTAAGGCCCTTTGCACTGTTTGATGCTTTTTTTGAGAATCTGCATTAAAATCCACACGTCTGTCTTGAAGACAGCAAAGTCTATGAGAGTTCAGAAGTGCTGGGCCAATGTTGTTTTATTTTTCTTGCAAATTTGGGGCAGAATAAAGAAATCTGCAAGAAAAAAATTTGCAAAAACGCACTGCAGATTTTGGTGCGTTTTTTTGCCACAGGATGCGGATTTCATGCAGAATGTTTCTGCAGTGAGGGCATACAGCCTTTAAGGGAATCTGTTACCAGGATTTGCCACCTAATTTGAGAGCAGCATAATGTAGGGCCAGAGATCCTGATTCCAGCAATGTGTCACTCAGTGTAGTATTGATAAAATCATTGTTTAATCAGCAGGAGATTATCATTAGAGGTTTAATTGGCCTGCTTCCAGGTAGACCATTATATTCATGAACTGCTAAATCTGCAGAGAAAACACTAATTTTATTAAAACGACAGTAAGCAGTTCAGTAAGTGACACATCGCTGGAATCAGGGTCTCTGTCTCTACATTATGCTGCTTTCAGATGAGATGGCAGAAACCTGGTGACAAATTCCCTTTAAGCCTCACTTCATATCTTTTGCGTTTGAGAAAATCATTTTCCTCAGTTTCCCGGATACAATCTTCATCTAGTTCTGGTCCGGCTCCATTTTCCCCATCAGTATAGCAGCTGGTTATTATCTTGTAAACAATAAGGATGTCTCATCCAATCAGTTATCACACAGTGATCACAATCTGTCCTGATGAACTTGGACAGCCCCTATATAAAGTCCTGGTGGGATCTGTGGCCATATTGCTGAATACCAAGCACACCCAGGTACAGATACAGAAAACAAGTGAATTGTATTCTAGGCTATGAAGCAGAGTATGTCCGGGGAGACTGAGTCTCTCCCCCTCTCAGGAAAATGATGTTCCCAGTCCTCCTCCCCTCCAGTCTCCTCATCCCCTCCAGTCTCCCGCGCGCACTCTCCTCTTCCCCTCCATTCTCCTGCACTCACTCTCCTCCTCCCCTCCAGTCTCACGCGCTCACTCTCCTCTTCCCCTCCATTCTCCTGCACTCACTCTCCTCCTCCCCTCCAGTGTCCCGCGCTCACTCTCCTCCTCCCCTCCAGTCTCCTCCTCCCCTCCAGTCTCACGCGCTCACTCTCCTCCTCCCCTCCATTCTCCTGCACTCACTCTCCTCCTCCTCGCCAGTCTCCTGCACTCACTCTCCTCCTCCCCTCCATTCTCTTGCACTCACTCTCCTCCTCCTCGTCAGTCTCCTGCACTCACTCTCCTCCTCCCCTCCAGTCTCCCGCACTCTCTCCTCTTTCCCTCCAGTCTCACTCACTCTCCTCCTCCCCTCCAGTCTCCCGCACTCACTCTCCTCTTTCCCTCCAGTCTCACTCACTCTCCTCCTCCTCGCCCGTCTCCTGCACTCACTCTCCTCTTCCAGTCTCTTACACACACTCTTCTCCTCCCCTCCAGTCTCCTGCACTCACTCTCCTCCTCCAGTCTCTTACACACACTCTCCTCCTCCAGTCTCCTGAACTCACTCTCCTCCTCCCCTCCAGTCTCCTGCACTCACTCTCCTCTTTCCCTCCAGTCTCACTCACTCTCCTCCTCCTCGCCAGTCTCCTGCACTCACTCTCCTCCTCCATTCTCTTACACACACTCTCCTCCTCCAGTCTCCTGCACTCACTCTCCTCCTCCCCTCCAGTCTCCCGCGCTAACTCTCCTCCTCCCGTCCAGTCTCCCGCTCTCCCTCTCCTCCTCCCCTCCAGTCTCCCGCACTACTCTCCTCCTCCCCTCCAATCTCCCGCACTCACTCTCCTCCTCCCCTCCATTCTCCTGCACTCACTCTCCTCCTCCTCGCCAGTCTCCTGCACTCACTCTCCTCCTCCCCTCCATTCTCCTGCACTCACTCTCCTCCTCCTCGTCAGTCTCCTGCACTCACTCTCCTCCTCCCCTCCAGTCTCCCACACTCACTCTCCTCTTTCCCTCCAGTCTCACTCACTCTCCTCCTCCTCGCCAGTCTCCTGCACTCACTCTCCTCTTCCGGTCTCTTACACACACTCTCCTCCTCCCCTCCAGTCTCCTGCACTCACTCTCCTCCTCCAGTCTCTTACACTCACTCTCCTCTTCCAGTCTCTTACACACTCTTCTCCTCCCCTCCAGTCTCCTGCACTCACTCTCCTCCTCCAGTCTCCCGCACTCACTCTCCTCCTCCCCTCCAGTCTCCCGCACTCACTCTCCTCCTCCCCTCCAGTCTCCCGCACTCACTCTCCTCCTCCTCTCCAGTCTCCTGCACTCACTCTCCTCCTCCCTCCAGTCTCCCACACTCACTCTCCTCTTCCCTCCAGTTTTCACTCACTCTCCTCCTCTCTCGCCAGTCTCTTAGCACTCACTCTCCTCTTCCGGTCTCTTACACACACTCTCCTCCTCCCTCCAGTCTCCTCACTCACTCTCCTCCTCCAGTCTCTACTCACTCCTCTCCTCTTCCAGTCTCTTCACACACTCTTCTCCTCCCTCCAGTCTCTTCACTCACTCTCCTCTCTTACACTCACTCTCCTCCTCCAGTCTCTTACACTCACTCTCCTCCTCCAGTCTCTCACACTCACTCTCCTCCTCCAGTCTCTCACACTCACTCTCCTCCTCCAGTGTCTTACACTCACTCTCCTCCTCCAGTCTCTTACACTCACTCTCCTCCTCCAGTCTCTTACACTCTCCTCCTCCAGTCTCTTACACTCACTCTCCTCCTCCATCTCTTACACTCACTCTCCTCCTCCATCTCTTACACTCACTCTCCTCCTCCAGTGTCTTACACTCACTCTCCTCCTCCACTCTCTTACACTCACTCTCCTCCTCCAGTCTCTTACACACACTCTCCTCCTCCAGTCTCTTACACTCACTCTCCTCCTCCAGTGTCTTACACTCACTCTCCTCCTCCAGTCTCCTGCACTCACTCTCCTCCTCCAGTCTCTTACACACACTCTCCTCCTCCAGTCTCCTGCACTCACTCTCCTCCTCCCTCCAGCCTCTTACACTCACTTTCCTCCTCCAGTCTCTTACACTCACTCTCCTCCTCCAGTCTCTTACACTCACTCTCCTCCAGTCTCTTACACTCACTCTCCTCCTCCTGTCTCTTACACTCACTCTCCTCCTCCAGTCTCTTACACTCACTCTCCTCCTCCTGTCTCTTACACTCACTCTCCTCCTCCAGTCTCTTACACTCACTCTCCTCCAGTCTCACTCACTCTCCTCCTCCCTCCAGTCTCCTGCACTCACTCTCCTCCTCCAGTCTCTCACACTCACTCTCCTCCAGTCTCACTCACTCTCTCCTCCAGTCTCTTACACTCACTCTCCTCCTCCAGTCTCTTACACTCACTCTCCTCCTCCAGTCTCTTACACTCACTCTCCTCCTCCAGTCTCTTACACTCACTCTCCTCCTCCATCTCTTACACTCACTCTCCTCCTCCAGTCTCTCACACTCACTCTCCTCCTCCAGTCTCTTACACTCACTCTCCTCCTCCAGTCTCTTACACTCACTCTCCTCCTCCAGTCTCTCACACTCACTCTCCTCCTCCAGTCTCTTACACTCACTCTCCTCCTCCAGTCTCTTACACTCACTCTCCTCCTCCATCTCTTACACTCACTCTCCTCCTCCAGTCTCTTACACTCACTCTCCTCCTCCAGTCTCTCACACTCACTCTCCTCCTCCAGTCTCTTACACTCACTCTCCTCCTCCAGTCTCTCACACTCACTCTCCTCCTCCAGTCTCTTACACTCACTCTCCTCCTCCAGTGTCTTACACTCACTCTCCTCCTCCATCTCTTACACTCACTCTCCTCCTCCAGTCTCTTACACTCACTCTCCTCCTCCAGCCTCTTACACTCACTCTCCTCCTCCAGCCTCTTACACTCACTCTCCTCCTCCAGTCTCTTACACTCACTCTCCTCCTCCAGCCTCTTACACTCACTCTCCTCCTCCAGCCTCTTACACTCACTCTCCTCCTCCAGCCTCTTACACTCACTCTCCTCCTCCAGCCTCTTACACTCACTCTCCTCCTCCAGTCTCTTACACTCACTCTCCTCCTCCAGTCTCTTACACTCACTCTCCTCCTCCAGTGTCTTACACTCACTCTCCTCCTCCATCTCTTACACTCACTCTCCTCCTCCAGTCTCTTACACTCACTCTCCTCCTCCAGCCTCTTACACTCACTCTCCTCCTCCAGTCTCTTACACTCACTCTCCTCCAGTCTCTTACACTCACTCTCCTCCTCCAGCCTCTTACACTCACTCTCCTCCTCCAGTCTCTCACACTCACTCTCCTCCTCCAGTCTCTTACACTCACTCTTCTCCGTCTCTTCTTCTTCTTCCTCCTCCTCAGCGCAGTCTTCTTTATTCCTCACTGTGCGCAGTGGAAATATAATCTGTCTCGTGATTGGTGGATCATTGCATTACAAGCCTTTCCACCAATCAGCGCTGAGCTTTCTTTTTCTCCCCGCCTCCTTCTGCTGATTGCTCTGTCTGCCCCTGCCCCCACTGGAAAAACACGAGGCAAAGGAGAGTACACAACATTACTACATGTCACCACCAGGTGGCGCCGCCTCCTCTGCTTTGAAGTGCCTTCAGGGTTGAAGGGCCCCTGTCCCCTCCCAGGTCTGTCCTCTCCCTGCCTTCACCATAACATGATGTGATGGTTCCTGTGGCCCTGTATATCCCCACACGGCCCCTGCACACCTCAGACATAGTGTTATTCTTGTCCTGCGGGTGTATGATAATTGCGTGATCTATAGAGTGCAATCAGCACCGCCCTGTGCTCCATGCAAACGTCACCTCTGCTAATTACATGTAAAGGATGATGTCACTCTGTCATCCACACAGTCCCCAAGTCTAGAACCGGAGACCTGCCCAGTAGAGCTGGAGACCTGCACAATAGAGCCAGGGACCTGTGCAGCAGAGCCAGGGACCTGCGCAGTAGAACCAGAGACCTGCACAGTAGAACCAGAGACCTGCCCAGTAGAGCCGGAGACCTGCACAGTAGAACCAGAGACCTGCACAGTAGAACCAGAGACCTGCCCAGTAGAGCCGGAGACCCGCACATTAGAGCCAGGGACCTGTGCAGTAGAGCCAGAGACCTGCCCAGTAGAGCCGGAGACCTGCACAGGAGAACCAGAGACCTGCCCAGTAGATCCGGAGACCTGCTCAGTAGAGCCGGAGACTTGCACAGTAGAGCCGGAGACCTGCACAGTAGAGCCAGAGACCTGCACAGTAGAGCCAGAGACCTGAGCAGTAAAACCGGAGACCTGCCAGAAGAACCAAAGACCTGAGCAGTAAAACAGGAGATCTGCACAGGAGAACCAAAGAGCTGCACAGGAGACCCGCAGACATGAGCAATAGAACCAGAGATCTGTGCAGTAGAGCCGAAAAAACTGCGCAGTAGAGCAGGAGATCTGCACAGTAGAACCGGAGACCTGCCCAGGAGAGCCAGAGACCCGTGCAGTAGAAGCGGAGATCTGCACAGTAGTGCCGGAGACCTGCGCAGTTGAACCGGAGACCTGCACAGTAAAGCTGGAGACTTGAGCAGCAGAGCCGGAGACCTGCACAGTAGAGCTGGAGACCTGCGCAGTAGAGCCAGAGATCTGTGTATTAGAACTGGAAACCTGCCCAGTAGAACCAGAGACCTGCCCAGTAGAACTGGAGACCTACGCAGTAGAACCGGAGACCTGCCCAGGAGAGCCAGAGACCCGTGCAGTAGAAGCGGAGATCTGCACAGTAGTGCCGGAGACCTGCGCAGTTGAACCGGAGACCTGCACAGTAGAGCTGGAGACCTGCGCAGTAGAGCCAGAGATCTGTGTATTAGAACTGGAAACCTGCCCAGTAGAACCAGAGACCTGCCCAGTAGAACCGGAGACCTGCACAGGAGAGCCAGAGACCCGGGAAGTAGAAGCGGAGATCTGCACAGTGGAGCCGGAGACCTGCGCAGTAGAACTGGAGACCTGCACAGTAGAACTGGAGACCTGCCCAGTAGAACCGGAGACCTGCCCAGTAGAACCGGAGACCTGCACAGTAGAACTGGAGACCTGCGCAGTAGAGCCAGAGACCTGCGCAGCAGAGCCAGAGACCTGTGTAGGGGCCTCACTGTACCCTACTGAACAGCCAGTGATTACACTGCGCAGTGTCACTTCCGCCTCCTTTGGTACAAAGGCTGGAAGGAGGAAGCTGGCGGTGAGTGGACTTGGGGCTCGTGCGGCGTCACAATGACACGTAAGCTTCGAGTCACGGTTACCGACAGCACTGGAACAGTGGCAGAACATGAGGTGAGTACAGGGTTTATTACTTTCTCTGGGAGAAACAAGTCAATTCATAAGTAGTCGTCCTAGTAGTGGAAAATCCCTTCAAAGCAGTGCTCCCATCTCCAAGAGCCAACCAATACGTAGTGTACGTGCAACAGAGTAGCTACTGGGGGGGGCGGGGCAGAGTGGTCCAGGGTGTATGGGATGGGATGCAGGGTGTGTGGGATATGGAGCGCAGGGTGTGTTAGATATGGGGTGCAAGGTGTGTGAGATGTGGGAGTGTATGGTGTGTAGGATATGTGGTGCACAGTGTGGGGTATAGGATGCAGGGTGTGAGATATGGGATACAGGGTGTGTGGAATATGGGGTGCAGGGTGTGAGATACGAATTGCAGGGCATGAGATATAGGGTACAGAGTATGTGGGATATGGGTTGCAGGGTGTGTGGGATATGGGGTGCAGGCAGTGTTGGGTATGGGGTGCAGAGTGTATGAGATACGGAGTGCAGGGCATGAGATATGGGGTACAGAGTGTGTGGGATATGGGGTGCAGGGTGTCTGGGATATGGTGGTGCAGTATGTTTGGGATATGGGGTTGCACAGTATGTGGGATAGAGCATCACAAAGGAGGTGAAGATGAGGTCAGTGCTTCACCGTGGAATTGAAGATGCAAGGAACTTTTATTGTTGAGTGTGGGAGGTGGAATTCGGGTATACAAAGTGATGGTAAATTATGGGAAGCAGTATACATAAGTAAGGACAGTGTTAGGACACATTATTGAGGCACAATACAATAGGAAAGACAGTGTGAGGGCACATTATGGAGGGTGTATGGTGTCAAAAAAGGGCACAGTATGGAGAGGTGTCATGTGTGGGAAGGGGCACTGTAGATGTGGACAGTGCGGAGACCATTGTTCATATCGCAGATACGTTGATAGTGCCGGTGTGACGCCCCTGTGGATTCAGTTGCCACAGAGGTACTGCACCCCTGTTAGGGTGTAGTATCCCACTCACGGGTAAGAGGGGTACAGGCCGGTACCGGGACACTCAGGCCACGCATTAAGAATCATTGTAGTGGGGCTGGGTGGAGAGGGAGTAGTTAGAGGGAGCACCTGGGACAGAGTGAGGTCAGGAAGAACACAAATAGATGACATGGGACACGTGGCATGGGGTATAAATAGAGCGGGAAAGATCTAGAACGCAGGAGAGACTGTTAAACAGCAGAGGAGAGACCATTGAACAGCGAGAGTCGAGTTAGAGGGAAGCTAGAGAAAGAAAGCCTGTCACAGAAAGTAAAGAACTTGAGAGAAGTGTCTAGAGGACTGGAACAAGTTGGAGCTCGTCCTAAGGCCAGACCAAGGAGCAGAGACAGAACTAGGTGGCTCTAGGAGGAAGAGAGGGTCCCAGAGGCATGGGAAGTGAGCAATCCCCCGTGGGGCTCATATCCATTGTCAGGCGCAGGCAAGTGGAGGGACCAGGCCAAAGAACAGGGGCACCGGGAACCCCAAGACTAGTGGAGAAGACAGACCAGGCTCAACTAGCAACCCAGAGGGTGTGGGACTTCCATGGGAACACAGTAGACTTCCGCGCACATCTGCTGAAAAGGTGGCAACCATAGGGCTAAGAGGAGATACTGCAGGTCAGCCCCTAAGAAAAGGCCGTAGTCACTGGCTCAGAGCTCTGTGTGGTGAGCTGCAAGGCAGGACGGGCGAGGCAAGTGCAGTTTGAGACAGCAGAGAAAAGACAGAGAAGGGGTCCCGGTTAGGTACCATCCTACTACCAGGGAGTAGCTGGATCCCTGTCTCCAAGAACTCAGTGCTCAGTGGGTTGGTGCACAGTAATTGTGAGTAAAAGATCTGAAGACTGCACCCCGTTGTGTCTGTGAACTTTCTTGATGCGTCAAGAGCACCAAAAATTCAACTACCAACTCAGTAAGTTACCTCTAGCTGCCCTGGGGGTCAGCCCTACCTGTAGAGGGCTTAAGAGCATTGCTGCCTCCCTACCATCGGCCCCAAGGAAAACTATCGAGCAGCGGTGGCCATCTATAGCCGCAGCCTGCGGGTGGCATCATGTAAAAACGCAAGTATCCCCAGGTCCAGTTATCCCTTCCCAAAATGAACCCTCCACGCCAAATAACCTTTCCTAAAGGTACCGTCACAGGTAACAATATCGTTGTTGATATCGTTCAAAAGTCATGTGTTTTGTCACGCTTGAACGATGTCGAAACAACATAGTTGCGTGTGACACTAAAGGTGCCGTCACACGCATCAATCCGATAAACGATTTTGTTAGCGATCACATGCATGCGCGATCGCTAACAAGATCGTTCACATCGCTAGTGAGCTGTCACACAGGCAGACTCACCAGAGATCAGTGGACCAGCGACATCATGGAAATTATTTAAATATCGTTTCCACGATGTCTTGCTCCCGCTGCCAGGCTGCGGTAAGCGGGAGCAGGCTGGCCTCCAAGGTAAACAGTGGGTATCTAGGCAGAGCGTGCTGCCTAGATACCCGCTGTTTACCTTGGAGACCAGCTTCCAGCACTTGCAGAGAGGCGCTGAGAGCTGGCATATCGCTCGTCTCCCGGTGTCACACGCAGCAATGCTGCGTGTCCACCAGGCGACCAACGATAGATTTGAGGTCCTGTCCTCAAATCAAATGATGAACAATCAGCTGACGTGAATTTTGAACGATATCGGCAAAAATATTGTTACTTGTGACGGTACCTTACAAATGATGAACGATCAGTCGGCTGATCGTTCATCGTTTGGTTTGAGGGTCTCGGTCCCTGTGATCCCCATGATGAAGCATCAAAGCGCGGTTTCGAGTATCCCAAGGCCCTGGAGGGGCGTGTCACCGGTGAAAAGGGGCCATCATGTATCCTCACTTGTGTGATTTGCATACTTCTGGCCACATACAAACTAGATGTACCCGACCTCAATCAGTTCACTTGTATCACATGACAAGAATGGACAACCCCTTTAACATGCCCCTTCTGTGCACGTTATAACATTGTTTTCGGCAGCACATGTTTATGCTAGACTATCTGCTGCTGAGAACATTGATATTATAATGTGGTGAGCTTTTGTATTTTCCTTTTTAATATATCATAATAATATATTTATTTATATAGCAATTTGAGACAATACATACCGTAGTAACAAAAAATTGAGAAACCATAAGGCTGAAGACACACTATCCGTGTGCCTCGCGCGAGTGTGATGCGAGGGAAACTCGCATTGCACTCAGACCAGTATTATTAAATGATACTGGTCCCATTAGTGCGAGTTCCTCTCATTACACTCGCAATGCGAGGGAAATGCGTGTTCAATCGCAGCATGCTGCGATTGCACTCGATTTCCCCATGCGAGTGTACAATTAAAGTCTATGGGTGCGAGAAAATCTCACAACCATATAGCACGCTATGCGATTGTCGCACATGTGTGCAGTAAAAATTGCTTCAAACTCTGCGGCTGTCAAAGCTGCGGAGTTTGAATTTGCCGGTTTCCCGGTACAGAAACCACTTCATCTGTCATTGCTGTCACAGCAGCGGTGACAGGTGAATATTAAAAACCCAGCTGCTGAGTTAAACTTTCAATTCCCGGTTTGTAGCTTTATATTAACCCCATCTGCAGCCTCTGTGCGGCATGTCAGCACAGAGGCTGCAGATGGGGTTAATAACTTGGTGTCTGAAGGGTTAAACTGATGTTGGTGTGGTGCCGTCTTGTGTCCAGGGAGTGTCCACACTCCCTGGACACCAGCTGGCACCACACCCTGGCAGTGCAGGGGTTAATACATAGATTACATTAAAAGCGGCAATTGTCGGAAATGTTTTATTTTCAGAACAATCTGCGTGGCTCCAGTGACAGCTGGGGAAAGGGATTGAAGGAGATGTGAAGGAATAGGGTCACTGGTGAAGGTAGTAGGGCGAGAAGATGCAAGGAGTCGGGAGACTTCCTCCTCAGTGACTGGATCAAAGAACGAAAATGAGTTGGATGAAGCGCAGGAGAGAAGAAAATGCATGATGTTCTGAGGCTGTAAGGAATTCTCCCATCGTATGTGGTCAATTTTGTCCTTAAAATAGTTGGCCAGATTGTCAGCTGTGATCAGGGACGTGCTGGTGCACCTTACCCTGGGGTTTAGTGTGATCCCGCCAGCCCTTGTAGTAGGTGAGGAGCGGGGGCGGTGGGGGGGAGGTTGGTGCTATCAGACACGGTGAGGCGAGGAGCGGGGGGGTGCTATAGGACACGGTGAGGCGAGGAGTGGGGTGGAGGGGTGGAGGATGGGAGTTATCGGACACAGTGTGGCGAGGAGCGGGGGGGGGGGTTTGTAGTGCTGCTGACTCGCGGCCCACTGTCACTCACCACACTGCCCGGCGCGTCGCCTGCTATGATGCCAGCAGCTGCGGCCGCAAAGCAAAGCCGGCCAGCCCATTTCAGTAAGGGGGCGGCCCTAGATGAGGGCAATACCACCAGCCTGGGGGGCACTTGCCCCCCTGCCACCTGGGCCAGTCCGCCCCTGGCTGTGAGGCTGGTGGTTGGGGCGTACTCTTGGACCGAGTACTCTTGGACCAAGGAGAGGGTGAAAAGTGTCAAAGAGTCATTTAGGATTGTTGGCTAGTGATGTGATAAGGGTGTTGTAGTAAGCTTGTTTGGAGAGGTGAAGGGCGGTGTATGTGTTCATCATAAACTTGTAATGGATTAAATATTTTGGCTCGGTTGGATTTTCTCCATAGACTTTCTGCGCGAAAATATATATTTTTGTGCCATTTGTCCCTGTAATATACTGCCCTTAGACAGGATAATTTGAAGAGAGATCTGCTTTAAAGGGATCCTGTCACCTCCAAAAAGGCACCTAAGCTACAAAATCATGTCCCTGCAGCATCCTATGACCATTCTCACACTCCTTTAGTCTGGTAAATGCTTCCTGTCAAAGTACATAAAAACGTTTTTATACTCACTCATTAGCCATGATAATGAGTAGGGACTATATTCGTTAGCCTTCAGGGCGTGTTTGTTTGGTGCCTTGGTTGTCATAAGATCACGCCTTAATGGGCGTGATCTTGTATTCATGTTCTAGGCAGACGATGCCTGCTTTGCATGTCGCTGTTTGAGCATGTAATGACGCGAATTGCGTAATTTCCGGGTAGGGTGACGTCAGTACACCCACGCCGCTCGTTCTGCTTCAAGCACCGAATAGTGCACGCGTGCTTGAAGCAGGACGAGCGGCGTGGGTGTACTGACGTCACCCAACCTGGAAATGACGCGATTCGCGTCATTACATGCCCAAACAGCGACGTGCAAAGCAGGCACCCATGGCCTGCCTAGAACACGAATACAAGATCACGCCCATTAGGGCGTGATCTTATGACGACCAAGGCACCAAACAAACACGCCCTGAAGGCTAACGAATATAGTCCCTACTCATTATCATGGCTAAGGAGTGAGTATAAAAACATTTTATGTACTTTGACAGGAAGCATTTACCAGATTAAAGGAGTGTGAGAATGGTCATAGGATGCTGCAGGGACATGATTTTGTAGCTTAGGTGGCTTTTTGGAGGTGACAGGATCCCTTTAGGGTACCTTCTCACGCCACAACCAGGGGAGACATTTTTGGCAGCGATATTTCTCGCTGGAATTATCGCCGCCAAATTGTCTCCTTATTGCGGCGTGTATTTCGGGAATTTGGCGGCGATAAGACAAATGTCGCCTGGTTTCGATTTCACAGCACTGCTCTAAAATTGAAACCAGGCGACATTGGTTTTATCGCCGCCAAATTCCCTATTTACACGCTGCAATAAGGAGGCAATTTGGCGGTGATAACTCCAGCGAGAAATATCGCCTCCAAAAATGTCTCCCCTGGTTGTGGCGTGAGAAGGTACCCTAAAGGATGGACTGGAGAGGGGAAAGCCTACTATATTTATACAGATTGATCATTTGCTTTTTAAGTCACTTTTTTGTCTTGTTATAATAGTTGCTGTTATTTTACACCAAATTATTCAATATAGCGCTCAGGATTCATGAATTTGATGCAAAGTATATAATAAATGGTTTTGTTTGAGGCTCTTGAACTGTTTTTTAGAGGTTGAACCAACATTATTGTTGTTCTCAAAAAGACACCGAGGGGGGGGAGGGGGTTGGAGCGGAGTTGTGTCAGATTATGCAAATTTTTAATAAATCACAATTTATGTTTCAGTCATAAAAATCTGAAATTGATCAAATCTGCCAACGAAGCCGGAAACAAACAAAGGAGACACACACAAAGGACACACAAAGGAGACACACACAAAGAACACACAAAGGAGACACACACAAAGGAGACACACATAAAGGAGACACTAAGGAGACACACACAAAGAGAGACACACAAAGGCGACATGCACAAAGGAGACACACACAAAGGAGACAAAAAACAAAGGAGACACACACAAAGGAGACAAAAAACAAAGGAGACACACACACAAAGGAGACACATACAAAGGAGACACACACAAAGGAGACACAAACAAAGGAGACACACACAAAGGAGACATACACAAAGGAGACATACACAAAGGAGACGCACACAAAGGAGACATACACAAAGGAGACACACAAAGGAGACACAAAGGAGACACATACAAAGGAGGCACACACAAAGGAGACACACAAAGGAGACACACACAAAGGAGACATACACACAAAGGAGACACACAAAGGAGACACAAACAAAGGAGACACACACAAAAGAGACACACACAAAGGAGACAAGACACGCACAAAGGAGACACACAGGAGACACAAACAAAGGAGACACACACAAAAGAGACACACACAAAGGAGACAAGACACGCACAAAGGAGACACACAGGAGACACACACAAAGGAGACACACACACAAATGAGACACACCCACAAAGGAGACACATACAAAGGAGACACACACAAAGGACACACAAAGGAGACACAAACAAAGGAGACACATACAAAGGAGACACACACAAAGAACACACACAAAGGAGACACATACAAAGGAGACACAAATAAAGGAGACACACACAAAGGAGACACATACAAAGGAGACACAAAGGAGACACACACAAAGGAGACACATACATAGGAGTCATACACAAAGGAGACACACACAAAGGAGACACATACATAGGAGACACACACAAAGGAGACACACACAAAGGAGACACACATACAAAGGAGACACATACATAGGAGACACATACATAGGAGACACACACAAAGGAGACACATACAAAGGAGACACACACAAAGGAGACACAAAGGAGACACACACACAAAGGACACACACACACAAAGGACACACACACACAAAGGAGACACACAAAGGAGACACACACAAAGGAGACACATACAAAGGAGACACATACAAAGGAGACACAGACAAAGGAGACACACACACAAAGGAGACACACACAAAGGAGACACACAAAGGAGACACACACAAAGGAGACACATACAAAGGAGACACACACAAAGGAGACACAGACAAAGGAGACACACACACAAAGGAGACACACACAAAGGACACACACACACAAAGGAGACACACACAAAGGAGACACACAAAGGAGACATATACAAAGGAGACTGCTCCTATAAAAAAGCCCAAAGAGGAATGAATTTGGGCAAAGATAAGAAAAAAGGCAAAAAAACACATTAAAAAAAGGCCAAAGGTTATTCCAAAAATTGAATGTGCCTTCAGGTAAAAAAAATTGTACCCAGAGCTGGACACTATCCTTTATCAGGACTACAAGTCTCAGTATGTCTGCTGTGTAGTGACCGCCAGCCACAACCCGTGACAAACACAGCTATGCCAAACACTACTGCGCATGCGCTTTTTGGCTGCAGTATTGCCTCCTGCCGGGAGATGTCGCCAGTCAGCACATAGGTGTCGTTTCTCTGTGGCTGTGTTTGCCTCTCTGTGGTAGTGTTGCCGTGGTGACGCTGCTCTGCTCTTCCGGGTCCTCCTGACCTCAGATGTGAGGACGGCGCTCAGCGGCCGTAGGTGCCAGGTATAGCGGAGCGGGGATAGAGCCAGCATTATCACTAATGGCCGCCATCACCCGGCTCTCCAGGGTTATTGGTCACGTTATTATGTCACTCTGCTCAGTTTATTATCTGCAGCCCTGTACTCAGCCAGGGAGGGCACTGACTGGGAGCTTGTGGGTCACTACAGGCCCATTCTGTATCCAAGGTCTATGTGGTAGGGAGAGGGTTCACACTGGTTTTTTTTCCCTATTATATCCACTTTTTGGTGCATTTTTGGGGTCTTTGGTAGAGTCACCACATTATCGCTTCGGTGACTGACAGCGACAGACTCCCCTGTACCCACACAATCACACCAACAACAGACAGCGACATGTATGTGGCCACACAGTAGAGAGACTCCCCTGTACCCACACAATCACACCAACAACAGACAGCGACATGTATGTGGTCAAACAGCAGAGAGACTCCCCTGTACCCACACAATCACACCAACAACAGACAGCGACATGTATGTGGTCAAACAGCAGAGAGACTCCCCTGTACCCACACAATCACACCAACAACAGACAGCGACATGTATGTGGTCAAACAGCAGAGAGACTCCCCTGTACCCACACAATCACACCAACAACAGACAGCGACATGTATGTGGCCAAACAGTAGAGAGACTCCCCTGTACCCACACAATCACACCAACAACAGACAGCGACATGTATGTGGCCAAACAGTAGAGAGACTCCCCTGTACCCACACAATCACACCAACAACAGACAGTGACCTGTATATGGCCAAACAGCAGAGAGACTCCCCGTACCCACACAATCACACCAACAACAGACAGTGACCTGTATATGGCCAAACAGCAGAGAGACTCCCCTGTGCCCACACAATCACACCAACAACAGACTGCGACATGTATGTGGCCAAACAGCACAGAGACTCCCCCTACCCACACGATCGCAGCGGCGACTGACAGCGACATGTATATGGTCAAACAGTAAACAGACTCCCCTGGACCCACACAATGTACGTTTGCATTACAGGATGGTATAGTGGTTAATTTTCTATATTATGTACTGAAAAACTGGCAATTCTTCCTGGGGTGGAATGAAAAAATGAATAGCAAATGCAAATTGAAAAAGACTGATGGCACTTCCTAACAAGTGTAAACAGCTGCAAAGAGAGAGAGACTCTCTTAAGGTACTGTCACGCGTAACAATATCGTTGCCGACATCGTTCAAAAGTCACGTGTTTTGTGACGCTTGAACGATGTCGAAACGACATCGATGCGTGTGACACTACTAACGATCAACGATCAGTCGGCTGATCGTTGATAGTTTGATTTGTGGACAGGACCTCAAATCTATCGTTGGTTGGCCGGTGGACATGCAGCATCGCTGTGTGTGACATCGGGAGACAAACGATGAACAAGCTCCCAGCGCCTCACAGCCTATGCTGGGAGCTCGTAAACATCGGGTTGCTAAGTGCTGCGCGGTGCCTAGTAACCCGATGTGTACCATGGTTACCAGCGGTCTCGTTGGTCCACATTGCTGGTGAGTCTGCCTGTGTGACAGCTCACCAACGATGTGAACGATATTGTTAGCGATCGCGCTTGCATGTGATCGCTAACAACATCGTTCATTAAAATTGAACCGTATGACGGTACCTTTAGGTTACGTTCACACACTTCGTAATGACTGCGTTTGTATGCCGTTGTGCTTTTTTGCTGCGGTATGTGCAAAAAAGTGCAACTGCATTCAGACGCTGCACATTTTGACCTGTGCTTTTTCCGAGACCACTTATAATGTGGCCTGTGGGAGACGCGCACGCCAAAATGCGCAAAGAATTAACATAATCATTCTTTTTGTGAATTAACTTTGCAGTGAAAGCATGTCCGCAAAAAGACGGAATGTGTGAACGTTTTACGCAAAAGCCATATCTTTTACTGGCCTCTCTTATGGCGCTGCATTTCACTGCATTTACGCAAACGCTAAATAGCACTGCGTAAATGGTGAAATATGCAACGTGTGAACGTAGCCTTAGGCTGTGTGCACACACTGCATTTTTGCTGCGAATTTGCTGCATGTTATGCGTGTTTCTGCTACGTTTTTTCAAATTTTTGCCTATACAACGCTGCAAAAAGGCAATGCCTGCACATCAAAGCAGAACACACAGAGACAGGGTGGATCCTGGAGCTGCACAACAGCCCGCCTTGGTGACTAAAGAATATAGTCACTGCTAATTATAATCACTAATGAATAAGTATTAAAACGTTTTTATGCACTTTCACAGGATGCTTTTAGGAGACAAAAGGAGTGTGAGATTAGTGATGGGCTGCTGCAGGGACATGTTTTGCTAGCTTAGGAGGCGTTTTGCAGGTGACAGGATCCCTTTAAGTTGATTGGTACAAAATGCTGCAAAACCCACACCAATAATTGAGATGTTTGGTTGACCACATCCCGCTAAGTGCATTGCCAGATTTCATTTGGCTGCCATCGGTGAGTTTTTCTGAACGCTGCCTTTAACTATCTCCTTTGTTTGTTTAGTTCTTTAAATTGTATGGTTATGTGCAGACAATCTGGAGACACTGTGTCCTGGATGCAGCGTCTGCAGACCTGAGGGAAGCCGCCCTGTGCCCATGATCTGCGTTGGGTGCAGGCCGGCTTCTCCCTGCTTTCACACTCTGGAGATCACTTCTGACTCCACATCATTAAATGAACATGTTGCAGAGATGCGGAAGTCCGGCTACCCGTACCTCAGGTAAGATAACGCTGCGGAGGGGAGAAGCACAGTGGGCGTGAGATTTTCTAGAAATCCATCCACTGTGCTTGGACTGCACAACTGCGTCCAAAACGCTGCTAATCTGGATCGCTGCATGCACCCTGGTGGATTTTGCTGCAGAAAAAATAAGCAACGTGTGCACAATACTTCAGAGTTCTCAGAGGCTTTGCTGGCTTCAGGATAGGCGTGCAGATGTTTTATGTCTGTGCCAAGAAAACACACAATGTGCACAGGCAATGTTCAAATGTAGCATTTTTGCTTTTTTTCTTTCTTTCTTTTACCAGCCAAAACCTGCTGTCTTTGCAGGAAAAAAACTGTGCGTTCAAAGGTCTCGCTTTGCTGCATCTTCCTCATCTTTTTTGCACTGCTTTTTGGGTGCAGATTACATGTGTGCTTTGTCTACAGTTCATATTCAATAAGGTTAGTTTTATTCACCAAAATGCAGTTGCTTTTTCTTGTTAGCATTTTTTTTTATTACTGTTTGAAAAAACACTATAAAACTAAAAGAATTGACATTAACACGCTGCAGATTTTGAAAACCCTGCAGTTCTCAAGTTCAGTCAGGAAATAAAGCTAAAATGGAATCTCAGAGATGTTGCTGTTTCTATAAAAAGCAGCAATTAATTTGAATAAAAAGCAGCAGAAAATCACTGCATGTGAACACAGCCTTACATGCTTGTATCATGTGTTTATACCTTAATACTACTGTATAGCGGTATAATATAAATTCAAGAAGCAGAGGGTACTGGGCACTAAATACAACTGAGTCCCAGCCTGTGTCACACTTAGTGACTAATGCACAGAGTATAGCCTCGTGGTGCTGGTATATACAAATCCATGTTATGATCAAAAAAGACAAAAATAACCGCACTCACCGGCTTTTGATCTTCATTTTATTCATAGTCCATATCCATGTTAGATGACCATGACAAGCAGGGAGGGGAGTGCAGGGGAGGCGGACGACGATACACCGTTTCGCGGTCGTGCACCGCTTCTACGGGTCCTCTGAGAGGACCCGTAGAAGCGGTGCACGACCGCGAAACGGTGTACCGTCGTCCGCCTCCCCTGCACTCCCCTCCCTGCTTGTCATGGTCATCTAACATGGATATGGACTATGAATAAAATGAAGATCAAAAGCCGGTGAGTGCGGTTATTTTTGTCTTTCTCCTTCGCCTCATTGGGGGACACAGGACCGTGGGTGTTATGCTGCTGTCCACTAGGAGGTGACACTAAGTATACTTCTGAAACAAGAAAACAGTGTGGCTCCTCCCCTGCAGTATATACACCCTGGCTGACCTCAGCTTCACCAGTTTTAGCTTAGTGTCTCATTAGGAGGTAGATGCGGTCCATGGACCACAATACTACAACAGATTAGTTTAGATTTTTATTTTTATTTTTTCTTCTACCACAAGGATTATATGGGGCGACGGTATCTTCGCATACCGATCTCCCCAGAACCAACAACGGACGGGAACGCGGAGTGTCACCTCCACGTACCCCCTTCTGCCACGTGGGATAGGGAACAGGGCGACGGTTCCTTTGCGTTCCGATCTCCCTGTCCTCCCCAGACCGGCGTTTTCTTAGGAAATTCTTGTCCTCCGTCTATCTGAGCAAGGACAACCAGTGGAGGGAATCTCCCCTACAGCAATGAGATCTTACCTTGAGATGCAACCTCCAAGGAGATGGACGCCAGGTCACAGTCACCTCCTCATATTCTTCGTGGATTATGAGTCGAGCTGCCAGCATGCCCTCCCCATTCCCCTGCCGGGGCACTTGGGTTGAGGAGCCGTCACAAGGTACACAGGGCTCCATCCGGACCCTGCATGTTCTTTTAGCTTTATGTTTTTGTTCTTAATGTGCTCCGCCATCTGAGACTAATGCTCCTCGTCCGTGTCGCCCTCCATTTCCCGGAGCTGTATCAGGCCTTCCGCGCCAATGCGCCCTGCTTGTCGGCCGCAAGCTTCTACTTTAGCCCCCGGCTTGCGGCCTTCATGCTAGTACCGCCCACCGCCCGCCTCCGTCGCCGCCCCCGCCGCTGCCCTCTTTGACGTCGCTCGGCCGGGAGACTCTCCCGGCCTCATCATAGGAGGCGGGTCCCTGCGACTCTCTGGCGCTTCTCGCTCATCGCGAGATTCCCGGCGCGCCATTTCCCTGCATCGCGGTGCGTCATAGGAGGCGGGATCCCGCGGCTCCTTGGCGCTTCTCGCTCATCGCGAGATCACCTGCGCGCCATTTTCCCCACATCGCTGTGCTGCTCCCGCCATCTCTGCACGTGGGACGCCTCAGGGGGACACTGGACCTGGCTGGCGGTCCATTAGGAGGGTAAGAGGCACAGCAAGCTTGCTGTGCCATTCTCATTTGTGGCATTCTCCCTGCGTTTCTGCACCCTGCCTGTATTTGTTGTATAGTGCCTATTGAGACGATGCAGAGCTCCAAGGGTAACAGGAAGGGCCCTAAGATGGCGACCTTCTACTCCTTCTGCACCACCTGCAAAACACAGCTGCCCAGCGGTCATTCAACCCCTCTTTGCCAAGGCTGTGATTTATCTAGTACGGAGCCTGTAGTTGCAGCCTCCTCAGCCCCTGAGACCTCTTCTGTGCCCGCTGCCCCTGCTGCGGCCGGTAGCCCTCACGCCACCCCAGAATGGGCAGCGTTCCTAACACAGTCTTTGACTCAGTCCATGTCTCAGTCCATGGAAAGGCTGACTTCGACCCTTCTTCAGGTTCTGCAGGCCCGACCCTCTCCAGACCCCTCAGTGCCACCTGAGTCGGAGCCGGTCAATACAGAGGTCCACGAATCTAGTACCAGGGACCCAGAAGGGGAGTCTTCTCCTTCTCATCAGGCTCCTACTCGTAAGAGAGCACACAGGAATCCCCCCCCCTCCTCTTCGGGAAGTTCCCAGGGTTCCCCATCCCGGGGACAGGAAACCGGCTCCCCGTCTCTCCATGCCCCTTATGATTCGGACTCAGATCAGGACCTGTCCCTTGACTTGGACAACCCTGATACCCAGGCTATGATTCAGGATCTGATCTCAGCAGTTAACCAGACGCTGAATGTTACTAGCGATACGGCAGACACCCCAGAGTCCGTGATATCTTTTAAGCGAGCAAAGCGCCCGCACAAGTGTTTCTCTGATCATCATGAGTTCAAGGAACTGGTGAACAAACACAGGACTCGTCCTGACAAGCGCTTTGGCAACAGAAAGAGCATGGATTCTCGTTACCCTTTTCCCCCCGCCGTCAGTAAGGACTGGGCAGATTCCCCTCAGGTCGATCCTCCGGTCTCTAGGCTGGCCACGCGCACTCTCCTTTCCCTTCCAGATGGGTCATCTATTAAGGACCCCACTGACCGCCAGGTCGAGCAATTGGCTCGCTCGATTTTTGAGGCTTCCGGTTCAGCTTTAGCTCCGTCCTTTGCCTCGGTGTGGGTGGCCAAAGCAGTTGTTTCCTGGGCAAGCTCTCTTCGTAATACATCACAGTCTCCAGAAGGCTCCAACATGGCTAACCAGATTTCCATCGCAGCGGAATATATGCTTCACGCAGCACTCGACGCCGCTGGCTGTTCGGCCCGTTGCGGCAGCTAATGCTATTACCATCCGCAGAGCACTCTGGCTCCGCGAATGGAAAGCAGACTCTGCTTCCAAAAAGTCCCTAACAAGTCTACCATATCTCAGCGGACGCCTCTTCGGGGAAAAGCTGGACAAGCTAATCTCAGATGCCACGGGAGGGAAGAGCACGTCCCTCCCACAGCACAAGCCAAAACGGCCTCCCTTTAGACGCCAACAGACTCGGTTTCGATCCTTTCGCAACTCTTTTGGATGGTCGGTCTCCCGCCCGTCTCAGGCCACGAACAGATCCCCTCGGAGAGACAGGAACTTTCAGCCCCCACAAAGATCTGCGTCTGCCTGGCAGACTCGCTCTAGGCAACCAAGACCCAAGGGACCCCGTCCTCAAAGATTTCCTTCCTCCTGACTCTTTCTCCCTTCCGGAAAATCCCTCCCGAGTAGGCGGCCGTCTCTCTCTCTTTCGGGACGCCTGGCTCGCTGTCGTAGACGACAACTGGGTCAGGGAGGTGATTTCTTCCGGTTATTCCATAGAGTTCCGATCATGTCCGGCCGATCGTTTTTTTCCCGTCTTCTCTTCCAAAATCCACAGCGAAGGCTCGCGCTTTTCTCACGGCCGTCGACTCTCTCCGGCTGGCAGGGGTCATTGTCCCAGTTCCTCAATCAGAACGATACACAGGGTTCTATTCCAACCTGTTTGTGGTACCCAAGAAGGACGGGTCAGTTCGGCCAATTCTGGACCTCAAGCTCCTCAACAGGTCCATCAAACTCCGTCACTTTCGCATGGAGTCGTTGAGATCCATCATAGTATCGATGGACCAAGGGGAATTTCTCGCGTCGATCGACATCAAAGATGCGTATCTACACATTCCCATTTGCCACGTTCATCAGAGATTCCTACGCTTCGCAATAGGTCAAGACCACTTTCAATTCGTGGCTTTACCGTTCGGACTCGCGACGGCCCCCAGGGTGTTTACGAAGATCATGGCAGCGGTCATGAAAGTGTTACACTCCAGGGGGGTCATGGTGTTACCTTATCTAGACGACCTTCTTATCAAGGCGCCATCTTTCACAGACTGCGAGGAAAGTGTTCAGATCACCATAGACACCCTCGTACGTCTAGGCTGGCTGTTAAATCTACCAAAATCCTCTCCGGTCCCGAGCCAGACCATCACCTTTCTAGGCATGGTGTTCGATACCCGCCGCGGCTTAATACTTCTTCCGCGGCAGAAAGCCGTGTCTCTACGTCAGCGTGTCAAAACCCTGCTTCGTCCAAACCCACACTCCCTTCGTTTCGGAATGAAGGTTTTGGGAATGATGGTGGCAGTTATGGAGGCGGTCCCGTTTGCTCAGTTGCATCTCAGACCTCTGCAACTAGCTCTCCTATCCTGCTGGGACAGGAACCCTGCCACCCTGGATCGAACCTTGCGACTGCCTCCGCCGGTGAGGCACTCTCTTCTCTGGTGGCTCCGGCCTCTCTCTCTCCAGACAGGGAAGTCGTTCCTACCAGTGAACTGGGACGTCCTTACAACCGATGCCAGTCTGATGGGTTGGGGGGCGATTCATCGTCATCACACAACTCAAGGCAGATGGACCAGTCAGGAGGCCTCGCTTCCCATCAACTTACTGGAGATCCGTGCCATTTCTCTAGCCCTGCGGGACTTTCATCATCTGCTGGCGGGACGTCACATACGAGTCCAGTCCGACAATGCCACGGCGGTGGCATATGTCAACCACCAGGGCGGCACGCGCAGCACAAGAGCAATGTCCGAGGTTCGTCCAATTCTCCAGTGGGCGGAATCCACGAGATCGGTGATCTCAGCGGTCCACATACCCGGGGTGGACAATTGGGCGGCGGACTTTCTAAGCCGCCAAGGCATCGCCTCAGGGAATGGAGTTTGCATCCCGAGGTCTTCCACCAGATATGCCTCAGGTGGGGGACTCCGGAGGTGGACCTGATGGCTTCGCGGCTAAACAACAAAGTTCCCTCGTTCATGGCCAGATGCCACGACCCTCGGGCGCTGGGAGCAGACGCTCTAGTTCAGTCCTGGTCTCAGTTCCGACTCTGCTACATCTTCCCACCCCTGCCGCTGATTCCCAGAGTGGTAAAGAAGATCAAGGCAGAAGGTGTGTCGGTGATCCTCATCGCTCCGGATTGGCCACGTCGCGCCTGGTACGCCGATCTGGTGCGTCTGATCGGCGACTCCCCCTGGCGCCTGCCCGATCGTCCAGACCTGCTCTCACAAGGCCCTCTCCTCCACCAGAGATCATCGGCCCTGAGTTTAACGGCGTGGCCGTTGAGACCTGGGTTCTGACCCAGGCCGGTTTGTCTCCAGAGGTCATTGCAACTATGCTAAGAGCGCGGAAACCTTCTTCGGCCCGCATTTACCATCGCACATGGAAAGTTTTTTTCTCTTGGTGTAATTCTCAGGGCCGACCGCCCCTACAGTTCTCTCTGCCGGCCATTCTGGGTTTTCTTCAGACCGGTCTTGACTCAGGTCTTTCTTTGGCTTCTTTGAAGGGACAAATTTCTGCCTTGTCCGTTCTTTTCCAGCGCAAGCTAGCTAACAGATCGCAGGTCAGGACTTTTCTACAGGGAGTCGCCCGACTCGTCCCTCCTTACAAGAGGCCCCTGGATACATGGGATCTAAATTTAGTCCTGGACGTTCTGCAGAGGTCTCCCTTTGAACCTCTCAGAGAGGTTCCTCTCCGTATTTTGTCCCAGAAGGTAGTGTTTCTGGTTGCGATCACCTCTATACGTCGTGTATCGGAACTAGCGGCTCTGTCTTGCAAGCCACCTTTTCTGTCCTTCCACCAGGACAGGGTTGTCTTGCGTCCGGTTCCGTCTTTTCTTCCGAAGGTGGTGTCCCCTTTTCATCTGAATGAGGACATAATTCTGCCTTCCTTTTGTCCGGCACCGACTCATCGAGTGGAAAGGGCCTTGCATTCACTGGACTTGGTTCGGGCTCTTCGCCTTTACATTTCCCGAACAGCGGCCTTTCGGAGGACAGACTCTCTGTTTGTTCTTCCGGAAGGTCCCCGTAAGGGTCTGCCTGCTTCCAAGGCTACTCTTGCCAGATGGATCAGGACTACGATCATCGAAGCCTACCAAATCAGGGGCCAGTCCGTGCCGACGGGGCTTCGGGCACACTCTACCCGGGCGGTAGGGGCCTCGTGGGCCATTCGGCACCAAGCTTCTGCCGAGCAAGTGTGCAAGGCTGCCACATGGTCAAGTCTTCACACATTCGCTAAACATTATAATGTTCATGTCCAGTCCTCGGCGGAGGCCAGCCTGGGCAGACGTGTTCTGCAGGCGGCGGTTGCCCACCTGTAGATTGGCAGGATGTGTTTAATTCCCACCCAGGGACTGCTTTTGGACGTCCCACGGTCCTGTGTCCCCCAATGAGGCGAAGGAGAAAAGGAGAATTTTGTGTACTCACCGTAAATTCCTTTTCTCTTAGCCTCTCATTGGGGGACACAGCACCCGCCCTGTTGCCTATCGGCTCTTTTCTTGTTATCAGTTCTGATTGTCTCAATTCTGTTATACACAGTTTAGTAGTTTAGTTCACTGAAGTGTATTTGCATATATATATGTATGTCTGCTAGCGCTTCTCCTACTGCTTTATTCACAAACTGGTGAAGCTGAGGTCAGCCAGGGTGTATATACTGCAGGGGAGGAGCCACACTGTTTTCTTGTTTCAGAAGTATACTTAGTGTCACCTCCTAGTGGACAGCAGCATAACACCCACGGTCCTGTGTCCCCCAATGAGAGGCTAAGAGAAAAGGAATTTACGGTGAGTACACAAAATTCTCCTTTTTTTGGGTATAATATAAATGTTGCGAGCTTATGAGATATATTTATGTGATATGATCATAAAGAGATTTGGGATCTCTGTGCTTATAATATTGAGGTTCTAACTCTCAGATCGGTGGGCACACGGCACTCAGCACCCCCTCCAATCAGCTGGGACCGGCTTTAGGATGTAAACATTGAACTGATCTAGACAACTCCATTCAAATGTTGCGGCCGGGTACTACAGATCTCAGCACTTAATTACAGCTGATCAGTGGGGGTGTTGAATGTTGGACCCCTACCGATCTGATAGTGTCTGTAGAGCCCCTTTAAGAATTGTTATTTCTGGACACTCCGCTGTCCTATACTTGCTTGTATCCTCTATGACTGTAACGTTGTGTATGTGGTTGCTCATTGTAACGTATCTCTTGTTCAGATCTTGCAGGATGAAGAGGGCCCCGCTGCTTCTCTTCCTGGCCTGGCTCTCTGTCTCCTTCTACTCCGGCATTTGGCTTTTCATGAGCGGATTCCTTCTGATGAGAATTGAGCTTAATGACCAGAGTCAGTGCTCCACGCCGCCATATCCCGCTCTCCACCTCCATGCCGCCCCCTGCTGGTTCCCACAGAGATTTGATAAGGCCGTTATAGTAATTATTGATGCTCTCAAATATGACTTTGCCCGATACAACCCTGCAAACGCCAATCCAAAACCATATGAGAACAAACTGGATGTGATCCACCAGCTCATCACTTCACAGCCACAGCATGCCAGGCTTTACCCTTTCCGGGCCGACCCTCCGACCACCACTATGCAGAGGATTAAAGGATTCACCACAGGTTCACTGCCAACGTTTGTGGATGTGGGCAGCAACTTTGCCAGTTATGCCATTCAGGAGGACAACTTCATCCATCAGATGCAACAAAATGGTGCGTGTTATCAAAAAGGAGTATATTCATTCAGAATTCTGCCCTGGACCTGAGACACTGGATATGGGCATAGTCAGTATTTACCTATAGTAAAAGGGCCATAAGCTTAAATGGGTTGTCCACTACATTGATATAGGTGGCCGAACTTTAAAATAGGTCAGCAGTACCAGATCAGTGGTGGTCCGAGGTATCTGACCACCAATGATCAGGTGTGATCAGCTCTTTTTGATCTCGGATCACTATGCTTTTAGCTTCTGACGTCTTTGTGACGTTTTCATAGACCTGCTAATTGTTTTCCTAGGATTTAATATATTTTGTAAGGTATCACCTGCACATATAAAACAATGGCTATGTCATCTCTGAGTTACTGACAATTAATTCTGCATTGATCTCTATTACAGGGAAGAGAGTGGTGTTCATGGGGGATGACACCTGGGATGGGCTTTTCCCCAGAAAGTTCTACAAGTCTTATTTCTTCCCATCATTCAATGTAAAGGACCTTCACACAGTGGACGATGGTATCTTACAGCATCTACACCCAACCGGTGAGTGATTCCCCGGAAGCTTCTTTTCGTCCGCCCTCCTGTAGTGACAGATATCCCCACACACTAATGCAGAGAGAGACCTAGTGGGCAACCTTTGAACTATGTTTTTCTCTTAAATGTTACATCTTTTCAGAATTAAACATATATGGCTTATGTGGTGCAGCCCTGGATCTGGCAAATTCTCTTTTAATTGGTCCTTCCATTGATAAACTGATAACTTGTTGTCACTATGTGACTGGCTGTAGCATGTAGGGGCTCATTGGTCAGCATTTCAATCCCTTGAGGTGTCACTTTAGGAATATCAGCATTATACAGCATCTTATATAATCCATGAAATACTCCAACCTGCTGTATCCTCCACAGCCGTAACCCATCTGTGTACACTCTACATCAGGGGTGGGGAACTCCATGCCTCGAGGGCCACCAACAGTGCAGGTTTTTAGGATCTCCTTAGTATTGCACAGGTGATAAATGAATCACCTAGACAATTGATCATTCCAACCCCCTGTGCAATGCTAAGGAAATCCTGAAAACCTGCACCATTGGCAGCCCTCGAGGCCCGGGGTTTCCACCCATGCTCTACATTGATAAATACCTCTGTAATAGAAGGCGTCTTTTCTAAACCAGACACTTTGTGCTTTGTCTGAACAGTGGATGGGGGAGACTGGGATGTTATCATTGCCCATTTTCTTGGTGTTGATCATTGCGGGCACAAGCATGGTCCGGACCATCCAGAGACTGCCAAGAAACTGATGCAGATGAATCAAGTCATCTCGTGAGTGCGACTATGTATTTTACTGCTTTTTAAAGGGAACCTGTCACCCGATTTTAAGCTCCTAAACTATCTCTAGCTGTCCCTACACCTTCCTAGCAGCTCCCTATCTCACCCTTTCTTATCTAAAGTGGCCCTATGAAAGAAGTGTAAAATAAGATAAAACTTACTGCAGTCCCCGTAGTTCGGGGACTGGGTAGGCGTGGCCTCTGTTCCTTCCTCACACCTCCATCTTGTAATGCACGCCCCGCTGGGCGGCATTATTCAGGGTCCACTCAGCCCCATTAATTGTAATTTCCCGCCCTCTACACCTCTTTGCACAGGCCGGGTGTCACAGCCGGCGCAGTGCATTATGGGCCGTCACGTGATCTGCCCTAGTGCATTCTGGGTCCGATCACGTGATCGGCCCCAGTGCATTATGGCCTTGATCACGTGAGCGGCCCCGGCTCTGCGCATGCGCAATGCGCTTGTTGAAGCCGGGGCCGCTCACGTGATCAAGGCCATAATGCACTGGGGCCGATCACGTGATCGGACCCAGAATGCACTAGGGCAGATCACGTGACGGCCCATAATGCACTGCGCCGGCTGTGACACCCGGCCTGTGCAAAGAGGTGTAGAGGGCGGGAAATTACAATTAATGGGGCTGAGTGGACCCTGAATAATGCCGCCCAGCGGGGCGTGCATTACAAGATGGAGGTGTGAGGAAGGAACAGAGGCCACGCCTACCCAGTCCCCGAACTACGGGGACTGCAGTAAGTTTTATCTTATTTTACACTTCTTTCATAGGGCCACTTTAGATAAGAAAGGGTGAGATAGGGAGCTGCTAGGAAGGTGTAGGGACAGCTAGAGATAGTTTAGGAGCTTAAAATCGGGTGACAGGTTCCCTTTAATCACATTGCCTTTGTTGATATTCTGACAATTACCAGTACCGGGTCCAGTGTTTGGTTCTATCATAGACAATAAGTGTCACAGATGCTCTAAGTATTCATTGTCATCTTCTTGCACAGGTCACTCATAGAGCATCTGGATGACAAGACGCTGCTGGTGGTGGCCGGAGACCATGGAATGACGGACACCGGAGACCATGGAGGGGACAGTGAGAAGGAAGTGACTGCGGCCCTCTTCTTGTACAGCAAGGCCCCTCTGTTTGATGACCAGCTAAACACGGTATTACTTTAGGGTCAGATAATAAGATCTAATCTTACTATAATACTCATCTGGAGGGACCCTGCTAACAGTATTTTTATTCCTTAAGGACCCTGCAGCAGTTCCTCAGGTGAACCTCGTCCCCACCCTGTCGCTTCTCCTGGGTATTCCCATCCCATACAGTAACCTGGGAGCCATTATTGATGACCTGTTTGTGTTCCCTGAAAATGACAGTTTATCTGCTCTGCTTTCAAAGACCAGCGCTTACCACCTCAATGCCCGGCAGGTACGTTTATTTGTCCATATTCCTATAGTGTGTTTATTGCCCTACATTTCTGGTGGTGTATAAATGCCATAACTAAGATTAAATCCTGAAAAAAATATGATACCAAGCAAAAAAGCATTCCAGACTGCACCCAAAATTATAACCTTAAACCCAGGGCTGTGGAGTCTGTAAACCAAACCTCCGACTCCTCAATTTCCCTAAATCCAACTCCACCAAAATGGACACCGACTGACTCCACAACCCTGTTTTCTCAAGCCTGTGTCTCTGCTCTCATGGCATGTCCTGACGACCACAGATCCCCGCGTACTACATTCAGTGGGGACTTTTCTTAGCCTTCAGCGAAAACTTCTGTTGTATTCACTACGTTGATCTATAGACCCTTATGGGATCGGCATATACTGAAAGTGTTCAGAGCACCTATGTCTGATTATGCATTGCCATGTTAGAGTCCCAGAGGTTGGCTCTGTTACAACCAGGCCTGTGGAGTTGGTAAGCCAAACATCCGACTCTTCAATTTCCCTGAATCCATCTGTGACTCCACCAAAATGGACTCCCGAGTCCACAACCATGACTGTGAATTCAGCTAGTCAAATATCCAACTCCTCAAATTCCCTGAATCTGGCTCCAATTCCACAGCCCTGGTTACACCTTGCATTAACTCCTTTGCGACATATGACGTGTATTTACCTCATATGTCTTGTCCATGGCTTTGATGCGAGCTTACAAAAAAAAACACAAACGTTCAAATCACCCCTCTTTGGTCCCATTGAAAAAAAACAACACATATTTGGTTTTGCTGTATTCAGAAATGTTTGATCTATCAAAATATAAAATACATTAATCCGATTGGAAAACGGTGAAACTGGCCAGTGCAGCATTGCGATAAAATACAATAAGAGGCGATTATAACATCGTATCTACCCAGAAATAGTATTGGTAAAAACATCAGCTCAGGGTGCAAAAAATAAATCCTCACAGCCACAGATCCTGAAAAATAAAAACATACGGTTACGATAAAGCAATTTTTTTTTGACAAATTTCTCACTTTTTTTCACCTCTTGAATAGACATAAAAACAAACTAAAATTAATGGTATCATTTAAAAGCACAACTCGTCCCGCAAAAAACAAGTTCTGATACGTTATTGATGGAAACATGAGAAAAAAACGATGGCTCCTGCAATAAGGGAAAAAAATCGGACAAGGGTTTAACGCCCCTGCTCAGTAGAGGTTTTACTGGACACCCCCCACCTTCCTCTTGTGCTGACCAGTCCCTGGTGTCTTGTACTTTCCTTACAATGGCTACTTGTTATATCCATGTTTTCTTACATCTGCACCTTCCTTTCTCTCTTAGGTGGCTCGGTACCTGGACTCGTATTCTGGAGCTGCTGGGGACCTACCAGCTGAGAAGTTGC
>JARQOC010000003.1:815282993-815317288 GCA_033576535.1 Allobates femoralis
TGGAAGAGGTTTTCCCCCAGGATATCTCTGTATTTGGGCCCAATTCATTTTTCCCCCTTCAATTGAAACCCATTTTCTCTTGCCCCTGCAGCTAAAAAAACCCCCCCTAGCATGATGCTCCCACCCCCATGTTTCACTGTTGGGATTGTATTGGGAGGTGATGACCCAGTGCCTATTTTCCCCAACATACCGCTTGGGAAATTATCACCAAAAAGTTCTTTTTTTTCTCATCAGCCCAAGAATCTTATTTCTCATAGTCTGGGGGGTTTTTTCATTTTTTTTTAAAAACCCCATGAGTCTTCTTGGGAATGATGCAACACGTTTTTCTTCCTTGAATTTGGGGATCCTCTGCCATTCCTCCTTGCAGATCCTCTCCAGTTCCATCAGGTTGGATGTAGAACATTGGTGGACAGCCATTTTCAGGTCTATCCTGAGATGCTCAATTGGGTTTAGGTCCGGGCTCTGGCTGGACCAGTCAGGAATGGTCACAGAGTTGTTCTGAAGCCACTCCGTTGTTATTTTAGCTGTGTGCTTAGGGTCATTGTCTTGTTGAAAGGTTAAGTCTGAGTTCCAGAGCACTCTGGAAGAGGTTTTCCTCCAGGATATCTCTGTACTTGGCCATATTCATGTCTCCTTCAATTGCAACCAGTTCTCTTGTCCCTGCAGCTGAAAAACACCCCCATAGCATGATGCTGCCACCACCATGTTTCACTGTTGGGATTGTATTGGGCAGGTGATGAGCAGTGCCTCATTTTCTCCACACATACCGCTTAGAATTATCACCAAAAAGTTCTATCTTCGTCTCATCAGACCAGAGAATCTTATTTCTCATAGTCTGGGAGTCCTTCATGTGTTTCTTTACAAACTCTATGCGGGCTTTCATATGTCTTGCACTGAAGAGAGGCTTCTGTTGCGCCACTCTGCCATAAAGGCTCGACTGTTGGAGGGATGCAGTGATAGTTGACTTTGTGGAACTTTCTCCCATCTCCCTACTGCATCTATGGAGCTCAGCCACAGTGATCTTGGGGTTCTTCTTTACCTCTCACCAAGGCTCTTCTCCCACAATTGCTCAGTTTGGCTGGACGGCCACATCTAGAAAGACTTCTGGTGGTCCCAAACCTCTTCCATTCAAGGATTATGGAGTCCACTGTGCTCTTAGGTACCCTGAGTACTGCAGAAAATCTTTTGTAACCTTGGCCAGATCTGTGCCTTGCCACAATTCTGTCTCTGAGCTCCTTAGGCAGTTCCTTAGACCTCATGATTCTCATTTGGTCTGACATGCACTGTGAGCTATGAGGTCATATATGGACAGGCGTGTGCCTTTCCCAATCAGGTCCTATCAGTTTAATTAAACACAGCTGGACTCCAATGAAGGAGTAGAACCATCTCAAGGAGGATCACAAGGAAATGCAGCTCATGTGACTTAAATATGAGTGTCTGAGCAAAGGGTCTGAATACTTATGACCATGTGATATTTCAGTTTTTCTTTTTTAGTAAATTTGCAAACATTTCTACATTTGTGTTTTTTGTTTTTTTTTCAGTCAACACGGGGTGCAGAGTGTGCATTAGTGAGAAAAAATGAACTTTTTTGTTTACTAAATGGCTGCAATGAAACAAAGTGAAAAATTTAAAGGCGTTTGAATACTTTCCGTACCCACTGTATATAGAAGCATTATCGATCACTGTAATGCCGGCTGTGATGATAACGACACTGATGAAAATTTTTCTGTACAGAACATGAAGTATGAGCTGGTATAAGGCGTAGTGGTCATTGTGAAAATTGCAAGAGTTCAGAAATGTTTTTAATGTAGTTATTGATGGGGGAAAAAAATTGAAAAAATATCCAATCAACAGAAAAACCTGTGTTAAACAAAAGGTGATTTTCTGATGACTTGTTGTCTTTTATTGTAATGTGCCTTCTGTTATTTCCCAGCTGCTGTCCTGCGTTTGTTCAGCCATGATTCTCCGTCGCCATCTAATGGTCTGGAAAGTATTTGCACCAAAGTAAGTGAGACCTATAAACATTATCTACTGTTACAGAACTCCAGAATAATTCAATGTAATCGGTCAGCAGGGTTTTTCATGGAATCTGAGAGCAGCCTGGCTCCTGCTGCTTGGTGAAGTTGTCATAAAATCCCTGTTTTCTCCTGTGGATCTAGCAGTGCTCAGAGTTCTGAGCTGTCTTTAACCCCTCCCACACCCCTGATTGGTTCCTCTGTATACTGTGCATTGTAAGTGACCAATCAGTGATGGGGGCGGGTTAAACAACTTAGCTGGACTTTGTGGCATGATACACCTAGTCCTGCAGTGATAATCTCCTGCTGATAAAACACTGATTGTATTGAAACTATAGCAAGCTGCTGAGAAAGTAACACATGCTTGGAATCAGGCTCTTTTTCTCTACATCATGTTGCTCTCAGATTAACTGTTGACAGATTCCCTTTAAAAACCGCACATATACATTTTTTTTTCCTTCACAAAATATGAATATGTTAAAATAGTGATTAATCTTGTTTATGCCACATTTCAACAGACCTTACAAAGCGATTGGGACACTGAAAGTATGGATACAGTATTGGTAAATGTAAGAAAATAGATCTAGTCCTCCAGAGCTGCATTCACAATTCCAGCTGCTGCAGACAGGAATACATACCATGCTATTCTAACAAATTGGACACAAACTTAGAAAATCGGCAATCTGAGCTGGGCAGAACTTAGGTTATGTTGGGCAGACACCATTGTCATGTTGTGTGTTTTTCTGTTTCTCCCAGGTTCCTGTTTGAAGGTTTGGGCTTTGTAGTCACCAGCCTCTTCCTCCTTTTTGGGATTGGACTGGTTTTAAGGGTCGACTGTGCGGTCAGTAATTGGTTCAAGAACCTGATTGTGCAGCAGGACAGGTAGCGCTGGAGAAGATGGAGACGATCGAGGTGTTATCAGACTGCCAGAGACTAGAATTCACTCAGTGCCTGGAGGACGGTTGTACGCACACAGCTCAGAACCTCGGACTCTTTGGCATCGGGGGTCTGGACGGAGCTGCACTGCTAAATATCTTTTTTTATCCTTTTGGAAACTAAGGCCATCATATCCAGACATCAGTATAAAAGTGCTGTTAACATCTGGGCATTTTGCACAATGGTTACAAAGAACCTCGCCATGGACCCAGTGTAACGGCACAATCCATGTGACACAACCCTATAATGATCTTGCGGTGCCGACTTATGTGAGCAGCAAAGGACAGATAGCGGGCAGCTAATCGAGGACCTGCAAGCTGCCACTATGGTGATGGGAAAATAATGCCAAGGATTTTAAAGGATTAAAGAAATTGTTTCGTGTCTTTGATTTGATTTTGACCCAGAGCCCATGCTGGGTATATCCTGTGTATAAAATTGGCAAAGCAAAGGGTCAGCTTTACACCCTTAAGAATATTTGCCATTACTGATCATCTGAAATGATCAGCGTGTGACCATCTCCTGGTGCTGCTTATCTCCCGTACCATCTGATCCAGTCATTTGGAGTCCTGTCACCTCTTCGGTAGACACTTGGCTCTAAACCAAAAAACAATCGGCACAAAAATGACAAAACCCCAGACTAAGTAAAAACAATTATTGACAAAATGGATTATAATGAATCACAGTGTTTTTTTTTTTTTTCTCACGTCTTCTATTCTTTTTATTATTTTTTCCAATTAGTTAACGGATTTCTTTTAAATTTTTTTAACTCAACATTTTAAGCTCCTGACTCTTCTTATCTGTCACCATCGTTACACTGGTATATAGCAGCGTTTGTGTCAGACATTGGCTCGCACCTCCCGCACTCCACATACACAGAGTCAAAAGGTCTCGTTACACTTGACGACGCACCAACGATCCCGATAGCGATCCGACCTGCCAGGATCGCTGGTGCGTCGCTGTCGGGATTGCTAGTGAGATGTCAAACAGTCAGATCTCATCAGCGACGCAGCAACGATCCGGAATAATACGGAGGTCGTTGGGACTCTGTTTCTAGACCTGTAGTATTGAGATCGTTGGTCGTTGTCCCTGTCACACACAGCGATGTGTGCTGCCCAGCGGGACCCCAACGATCAAAAAATGGTTCAGAACAGTTTGTAACGAGCAGCAATCTCACAGCAGGGGCCTGATCGCTGCTACGTGTAACATAACGAAGTCGCTGTTGCATCACAAAATTCGTGACTCAGCAGCGATCTTGCTAGTGATCTCGTTTAGTGTGACAGGGGCTTAACATTCTTTTTTTGATCATTCAATATTAACCCTGAGGCCCTGTGTAGAGGACGTGCTTCTTTTGTATGCAGAAAATCTGCTCATCTTGAGAGTTCAAGCAAAATTGATGTACTTTGATGAAAACTTCTGCCCACTGTGTGTTTAAAGATGCAGTAATACTGCTTTTTTGGTGATTATTTTTTTAAACGGTCTCTTGTCAGGTCATTTTTAAGTATGATACTAATAGTATCTTTGAATAGTGCTTGGGCAAACCTTTTAGAATATGCAAAAAATTGTTACTGTACCCATTGTAATTCTCTTGCTGCAAGCACCTTCACACTCAGCGGGCAGCTGCTTCACTAGTCCTGTTCACTGCTGAATACCCTGCAGTATGCAAATGTTCATTTTTGATTCACTCCTTCCCAGACAGCTATTCCCTCCCCCGTGCTCTGTGTCTCACTTTCATTTTAATTTTCCTATGGTGCTCCTGAGGAGGGAGAGGGAGAGACTACAGGCACGTTCCCAACCGAGCTATCAGAAAAGGCAATCTCCTACATTTGTTGCTCAGAGCAAGCAGTGCTGTCTGTGAGAGATTCTATGTGTTTATTTGAACATTTGTTTTGCTGTATACAAGGAGAGGAGACAGGATACTGTCCCCCCTATGTGATTGATTTCTACTGAACTTTCCTTGTGTGCTTGCAGAGGAGGGCACTGCAAAGATGTCACTATATGAATATTCCTTCCTTGGGGAGTGAGCAGCAGAGAAGTAAGTCATCACTCACTGTGGTTGACAAATGGAGTGAATCTCTATATTTGCAATTTACAGGGGGTAGAGGGAGAAAGTATAAATAAATGAAATACATGAATAGAAAGATTTTTGACCTGGCAGATTACCTTTAAAGCATGTAGATACCACAATTGTCCTGTTTTTTTTAAAAGGTTATAATCCAATTGGACAACCCCTTCTTAAAGGGAACCTGACAGCTGATACATTCTGCCTCATACACCAGACACTGCACAATTTCAGTCTTTGTTTTAAGAAAGTCATGTAGGTGGGTCACTGGTGGCTTAGCTCCACTTGCTGCCAATGACTGACAGTTCTCTGCTTATATAAGCGCAAATGAAGAGACCTGTCACTCAAGGGGAGCGGGCAGGGAGCAGCCAGCTGGAGCCCACCTGTCCAACCCTTGGTTCAGGCAGCATGTATCACAGCTTAGTATTTATCAGCACTGCATTATTTAGCTCCACACTTTCTGCCTTCTCCCCCATGGCGTAGGATCACATACCTGTCTTCATGCGTGTAGTTTAAGTTGCGCACAACCTCTGCAATCACCAATGATTTATTTTGACCTGCAGTCGTTATGTCACACGTCCCCTGTCGTATGAGATGTGTCCTCATTTGATGTGAATACATTCTTCACACTGTGAAATTCATTATGATCCTATTTGTTAATTAATTTAATAAAGCATATACTTTTTTACTTAGTGTGCTATTTTGTGGTGGTTGTACCAATTTTTTGTGTGTGTTTATTACTGGCAGCCAATTTCATTGAAATGTACAAATAAAAGGACCCAATGTTAGCAATTCCGATCATCAATCATTTCTGAGTATGCAGGCAGATATTGTATATATCCTAACTCATACCCATTACTACTGTTTTCCCTCGAAAATAAGCCCTAGCATGATTGGATTTTTGGAGTGTGCTTGAATTATAAGCCCTAGTCCAAAAATTACCCTTACTTACAACAGGAGGGGGCAAACTGGGCAACACTTCAGGGCCCCCACTCTCTTAGGGGCCCTCAACATTTCTGTTCCAAGGTTAAGACTACTTAAGGACCCTTGGTGAAATCTTGGTCATGTGACAATGAAGTCACCAAATGTCCTTTAACTGTTGGAGTCTAGAGGAACTGAAAAGGAGGCGATAGAAGCTAGAATGTATGGGCTGCTTCCAGGTATGATGTAATTTCCATCATGTAATAGGGGCATATTAAGTCCACATGGGCATGGAGTTGTCTGGGGATAAGAGGGATAAGAACTCCCCAGGTGGATGGAAGAAAATATAGCCACGCCCACCAAATGACCACGCCCACTAACCTGGAAGGAGCCCATACATTCTAGGCTCAACCCTCATAAGAGGAGACAGACTGGTATGTATTGTATATGGGTGTTTATATAGTGTGTATGTGTGTGATGACATGATTATATTTTGAACAAATGTTGATTTTTCATTCAAAAATGAATGTGGATTGTTTTTCATGGAAAAAAAAAAAGAATAAGACATCCCCTGAAAATAAGGCCTGACCTATCTTTCAGAGCAAAAAATTATTTGACACTTTATAATTTTTGAAGAAACACTAGCAGAGATGAGCAAAAAAATGTCCGCTGGACCCCGGGCCAATAGTCTGAGGCCACAGAACGTCCTAAGACCTGCTGCATCTTTTGATGTCTGGGGCCCGCACACCATTGTCTGGTCTCCGGTAGCCATGGACCACAGACGAGGCTACTGGATCAGAACCCGGCAAACCTTTTTTGCTTAACTCTAGGGCCCCCTTCACACCACAGTTTTTTCCTGATCAGGTTCGATCAGGTTTGTGTGTCAAAACCAGGAGAGGAACTTGCAGAGAAAAACTATCATTGAAAGATTTACACCTACTCTGCGTTTTGGAGACCCTCCTGGTTTTGATACAGAAACCTGATCGAACCTGATCAGGAAAAAAACGTGGTGTGAAGGGGGCCTAACCGGTAATTCCACTGTTCACTGTTACATTGGGATCATCAGGCTTCAGGAGAAGGTTACATGTACCAATTGCCGGAATTAAAAACATTTTCTAAATGTTTACAAAAGAGGGCTCAAGTGTCTGTAATGATTCCCCCCCAAAAGGACTAAACTTTCTAGAGTGGTTTTGAGACATGCAGAATGGGAACCCATTAATCTTTTCACTGTGAAAGCGCACAGTGTCAGTCTTTGTATACCCAGCGATGTTGCGCACTTTACCAAGCTGTTGCCAAAAGGCTGGAAACACACTATCCTACTTACATGCGAGTCTCTCGGACGAGACGCGGATCAGTGACCCTGAACGGCCTCTCCCTCTCTGGACTGGAGTGTGATACTGCACAAAAACACAATCAGCTGACACTCCCGTCCAGAGAGGGGGAGGCCGTTCAGGGTCACTGATCCGCGTCTCGTCCGAGAGACTCGCATGTAAGTAGGATAGTGTGTTTCCACCCAAAGGGTAACATCATTGGAGCGGTTACTCTTTATTAATTGCTTAGAAAAGAACGTGGTAGTGCTGGATTATACAAAAAGTAAGATCTTGCTCCTTTACTGCGAGGAGGATGGTATGATTGGACTCTGTAGAGCGGGATCTAACAATCCTCCAAGATCAGACTCTGCATTTGCAATAAGGTTGGCTCATTTTATGATAGACGTTCCAGGCCTCTTGTAAATAGATATTGAGAAAAATCTCCAGTATGAGGCTGCTCCCTCTTGACTGGTGAGTGATAGTACTTTTCTGGTCATCATAATGGGAGACCCAGACAATGGGGTTTAGGGCACTGCCCTCCGGAGGTCACACTAGGTACTACAAGTTTGTAGACACCGCCCCCTCCGCTTATAAACCCCTACCGCAGGGAACATCCTCAGTTTTAAACTTAGTGTGCTCGGAGGATCACGCTTTGCTTGCACTTCACTGCATTCTCACAACTTACGTGATGGCGTCTGAAGACAAGGTAAAATGGTTCCGGTCGGGACCTGCGACAGCCTCCCCGCTCACCCTTGTGGAACACGCAGGTGGAGGTACCGGAGGGCCTAGAGCCTGGACACTTTGTGTTCTCCCGGTACGCTGTTGCGCTCCTTTCCATCCCTCTCTGGGGGGCTCTGGAGAGTGGGAGATGGGAGCCTTGCACAGCTCCGCTCCGTCCGAGGCCTCCCTAAATGGTGCTTACAGACCGGACTGGAGCCAGCCCAGTCCGAGGCCTCCCTAAATGGTGCTTACACTCCGGACTGGTGCTGAACCCCCGTCCGAGGCCTCCCTAAATGGTGCTTACAGACTGGACCGGCACTGAGGCACTCTGTGTCTCCTGTGTGCCTGGGGGTAGTGTCTGTCACTTTATGTGTCCTGACACTCAGACCGCGCGTTACTCTCGGGTCCGCGGATCTGGAGGTATACCCTGTGCTGGGGTTACCCTGGCTGACCGCCCTGTGTGTCGCAGGGGCTGAGGCTGTAGGCTGCGGATGTTTGTTTGTGCACGCAGTCTGTGTGTTGTATTTCACACTGCTTCCCGCGCTGCGGGCTCTGGCGCCTTCATACTGAGGCTGCTTGGAGGATGGGAAGCAGCCCGTGCGGTGACCTCATCGATGGGCGGGTGTGTGTGCTTCCCGCGTGTTTTCGGCGCCGCCCACAGTTTCACTGTCGGCGGCCATCTTTACCCTTCACCCGAGCTCCAGGCGCTCTCTGAGGAGGAGCGTTCCTCTGATGGTGAGGAGGATGATGGGGGTTCGACTCTCGGGTCTGTGTCTGTGTCTGAGCCACCAGATGGGGTGGAGGATTTGGTGTCCTCTATCAACGAGGCCTTACGTCTCGTGACACCCCCTGAGGAGGTGACTGTACACCCGAGGGAGGTCTATCAATGGCTGCGGCCGGAGGCTAGACCAAGTGGCTCCTTCATGGACCACACTAACTTTGGAAGGGTGGTTAGAGCTCCCAGGTTACATCCTGGGCGGCGTTATGTCCGCAAACCAAAGGACAATCGCTTCCCCTTCCCCCAGGAGGTGCTTCAGGAGTGGTCGCAGTCCCCGAAGGTGGACGCTTCCATGACCAGGATTGCTGCACGCTCCCTTTTCTCTGCCTCTGATAGCTCCTCGCTGAAGGATGCGACTGATAGACAGGTCGAGCAACTCGCCAAGTCTTCCTATGAGGCTGTAGGGTCTTCATTTGCCCCTAATTTTGCCACGGTCTGGACCTTACAAGCGATTACTACATGCTTGGATGGTATCACTGACCTGGCAAGGTCCAGTCCAGAGGTCCTGGCGCTTACCGAAAGGGCAAAGGCCTATGCGGACTACGCCAGGACGGCGACTTTGGAAACTGCCACTCGCTCAGCTGTGGCTTCGGCCAATGCTATAGCGATTCGCAGGTTGTTGTGGCTGCGTCTTTGGGACTCAGATGCCACATCTAAGAAGATTTTGCAGAATCTTCCGTTCTCCGGTGACAGGCTTTTTGGCACCGAACTGGACAAGCTGATAAAGGATTCTGCTGAGTCTAAGATCCCGCAGAATAAACCTAAGCCACGGTACACCGTTAAGAGGAACCCAAAGCAGTGGTCCTTTCGTTCCAGCTCACAGTCATCAGCACCGTCCGCTCGCACGGACCGAGGGGGCAAGCCCGCTTCTCAGTGGCGCTCTAAGAGTCGTCCAAAGAAGCCGGCGGGGGCAGCGGCTGCCACCCCCAAACCCGCCTCTACATGACTCGCTCTCCCTCCCTGCCTCCCCACAGGTGGGGGGTCGCCTGTCTCGTTTTCAGGACAGGTGGCTACTTCACGTTCAAGATCAGTGGGTTCGAGACGTGGTCTCGCGAGGTTACAGGATAGAGCTGACGTCAAAGCCGATATCCCGATTCCATCGGTCGGTCCCATCCCCAGAAAAGGCTCAGGCCTTTCACCTGGTGTTGGAGGGTCTCCGCAGGGACGGAGTGGTGGTCCCGGTGCCTTCCGGGGAGAGGTTTCGGGGTTTTTACTCCAACCTCTTCATTGTCCCAAAAAAGGACGGATCCTTCCGCCCGGTTCTGGACCTAAAGTTGTTCAACCATCACGTGTTGGTTCAGAAGTTCCGTATGGAATCACTGCAATCCGTGATCGCAGCTGTGTCACAGGGGGACTTCCTAGCGTCCATAGATATCCGAGACGCTTACCTTCACGTGCCCATTGCACCGGCTCATCAGCGCTGGTTGAGACTTGCAGTGGGGGAAGAACACTTCCAATTTGTGGCGCTGCCGTTCGGGTTGGCCTCGGCACCGCGGGTGTTCACAAAAGTGATGGCCTCCATGATGGCTCTCCTGCACGTGCAGGGGCACGCCGTAATACCCTATCTGGACGACCTGCTGGTCAGGGCGCCATCAGAACACCTTTGTCGGCAAAGCCTGGAGGTAACCATGAAGTCTCTGGAACAGTTCGGGTGGCTTCTCAATATCCAGAAGTCTACCCTGGTTCCGACCCAGTCACTGACATATCTGGGCATGGACTTCCACACGGACTCAGCCCTAGTGTCTCTGCCACGAGTCAAACAGATGGCGATCCAATCAGGAGTGCAAGCAGTCCTCCTGTCACCACAATCATCCCTACGGATCTTGATGAAGCTGGTGGGGCGCATGGTAGCTGCAATAGAGGCAGTGCCTTTTGCGCAGTTTCGCCTCCGTCCTCTCCAGCTGGAGATTCTTCGCAGATGGGACAAGAGGACGACCTCTCTGAATCGGCTGGTGACACTTTCCCAACCAACCAGGGATTCCCTGCAGTGGTGGCTCCAGCCACGTCATTTGTCACGGGGCCGGTCCTTCCTCAAACCGTCATGGTTAGTGGTGACCACCGACGCCAGTCTGACGGGCTGGGGTGCGGTGTTCCTACACCACAGGGCTCAAGGCCTCTGGACTCAGTCGGAGTCGGAGTTGCAGATCAACGTGCTGGAGATCAAGGCGGTCTAACTGGCGCTCCTGGCGTTTCAGAAATTCCTGTCAGGACAGCCCATTCGGGTTCAGTCCGACAACGCGACGGCCGTCGCCTATATAAACCATCAGGGAGGGACCAGAAGTGCTCAGGCCCTCACCGAAGTCCACCGCATTCTATCCTGGGTGGAGGACAACGACTGCCTGATCTCCGCAGTTCACATCCCAGGGGTCGAGAACTGGGAGGCCGACTGGTCGCCGGAGAATGGTCCCTTCATCCAGAAGTCTTTCGGGACATCTGCAGCAGATGGGGCACTCCGGACGTGGATCTGATGGCCTCGCGGCTGAATCATCAGGTGCCGCAATACATGGCGAGATCATGGGATCCTCAGTCTCTGGGGGGCAGATGCCCTGATCCTGAGTTGGTCCAGATTCCATCTTCCGTATGTGTTCCCGCCTCTAGCTCTGATTCCCAGGGTTCTGTGGAAGATCAGGTCGGAGTGCAGGGTAGCCATTCTAGTGGCTCCAGATTGGCCCAGGAGGTCCTGGTATCCGGACCTGTGGCGACTGTCAGGCGGACTCCGGTGGGCTCTTCCAGAACGCGCAGATCTGCTCGCACAAGGCCCATTCTTCCACCTCAATTCCAGGGCCCTCAGATTGACTGCATGGCTCTTGAGGCCTGGCTGCTGACGTCCAGGGGCTTCTCTCCTACGGTTGTTGCCACTATGACTCGGGCTAGGAAGCCTGTTTCCAGGAAGATGTACCACAGAACGTGGAAGATTTTCTTCACCTGGTGTGCCTCGGGTGGTCGGTCCCCGTGGCCCTTGTCCATTCCGACATTGTTGGCTTTCCTTCAGTCGGGGTTGGAATTGGGGTTATCCCTAGGCTCTTTGAAGGGTCAAGTGTCAGCTCTTTCAGTGCTGTTTGACAAGCGCTTGGCGCTCCTTCCCAAGGTCCGTCAGTTTCTCCAGGGAGTCTCTCGGGTGGTCCCGCCCTACAGGCGACCACTGGACCCTTGGGACCTTAACATGGTCCTGGCGGCACTGCAGAAACCGCCGTTTGAGCCGCTGAGAGACATTTCTCTGTCTCGTCTGTCCCAGAAGGTGGTCTTTCTGGTGGCGATTACATCTCTGAGAAGGGTCTCAGAATTGGCTGCACTATCGTGCAAGTCGCCCTTTCTGGTGGTTCACCAAGACAAGGTGGTGTTACGCCCGCGGCCAGAATTCTTGCCAAAGGTGGTTTCCACTTTTCACCTGAACCAGGAGATTGTTCTCCCATCATTTTGCCCCGCTCCCGTTCATCAGGTCGAGCGCGATCTCCATACTCTGGATCTCGTGAGGGCTGTACGCATTTATGTGTCCAGGACTGCCTCCTTCCGGAGTTCGGATTCATTATTTGTCCTGACGACAGGTCGCTGTAAGGGGTCCGCGGCATCGAAGTCAACCTTGGCCAGATGGATCAAGGCTCCCATTCAGGAGGCCTACCGGTCTTCTGGTTTGCCTCTCCCGGTGGGATTGAAAGCTCACTCTACCAGAGCTGTCGGTGCCTCCTGGGCTTTGCGACATCGAGCTTCTGCTCTACAGGTGTGTCAGGCAGCCACCTGGTCCAGCCTGCACACTTTCTCTAAGCACTATATGGTGCATGCCCATGCCTCTGCGGATGCAAGTTTGGGCAGGCGGGTCCTCCAGGCGGCGGTTGCCCACCTTTGAAGGGGACCATGTGTTATCCGTCTTTGAGGAACTCTTCCCGCCCTGGGGTATTGCTTTAGGACATCCCCATTGTCTGGGTCTCCCATTATGATGACCAGAAAAAAGAGAATTTTGTTTACGTACCGTAAATTCTTTTTTCTTTAATCATCAATGGAGACCCAGCACCCACCCAGTTGTTCCGTTGCATATTCTGCAGTTGATCTGTTCCCTGTTGGGACAGTGTTATCCGGGTTGTTGAACCGTTTGTGCACGGTTTCTTCCCGACGTTTCGGGTGTGGTTTATTTGTCTCCTCGCAGCTTATGGACCAAACTGAGGATGTTCCCTGCGGTAGGGGTTTATAAGCGGAGGGGCGGTGTCTACAAACTTGTAGTACCTAGTGTGACCTCCGGAGGGCAGTGCCCTAAACCCCATTGTCTGGGTCTCCCATTGATGATTAAAGAAAAAAGAATTTACGGTACGTAAACAAAATTCTCTTTATTTAACCTGAAAGATGCCTGATTTTCTGCAGCTATTATGCAATGTCGGTGTGCAGACTCTTCAGACAGCTCACGATTCTGTGGAGACAGGAAGCTGCATACAGTGACTCTAGTCAGTCACACAACTGTCATGGGACAAAAATCTGGATTGTCCTTAAAGGAATCCTGACCTCTAAAAATGAGCCCCCAGGCTCTTTTAACCTGTCCCTGCACCATGTTAATACATTTCTAGGCATCCCTTTGTGTTATTAATGCGCTATAGTAAAGTTTCTAAAATGTTTTATGGCTTAGGATCCATTCACATTGTGTGTTTTTGGTCTGTTTTTGCTCATCAGTATTTGTAGCCATAACCAGGATTGGTTGACAAATACAGAAGTGGTGCAGGTGTTTCTATTATACTTTTCCTCTGATTGTTCCACTACTGGATTTGGCTACAAAAACTGATGAGCAAAAACAGACCAAAAACGCAATGTGTGAATGTAGCCTTAAAAGCAAGCGCAATGTGTGAATGCTAAATAGTGAAACGCATTGACTTGACTGGGACAACCAGCGTCACTGTATTCCACTGCAAATAGTGGATCCGTACAAAGCGGGTCAATAGGCTACGTTCACACATTGCGCTAACACTGAGCAGTGTGCAAAGGGTGCTGACATTCACCCAATAGGACGAATATATGGAAATGCCAAAGGATAAGTTGACCAATGATGATGTTACAATGCTTGTCCAAGACAATGCCTATATACTGTAGATTTAAGACATTGATGTAATAAACACATGGGACATTGGGATAAAGAGCGGCTGCTTCTGATGCTTGTCTGTCTTGGGGGGGGGGGGGGGGGCTGCTCTGCTACGTACGTATGAGATCTCAATGTTAATTTGGAGCACACACACAAAGTCCGGATGGAGCGATCGCTCTATTTAATTGCTTCATGTCTTTGGAAAACCTGAAGTGGTAAAAAAAAACTTAAAAAAAATAAGTTGTGTACAGCAGGGATCGTCCAGGCCGCACCTTCATGGTGCAGGGATCGTCCAGGCCGTCCATTCTTGGTGCAGGGATCGTCCAGGCCGCACCTTCATGGTGCAGGGATCGTCCAGGCCGCACCTTCATGGTGCAGGGATCGTCCCGGCCGCACCTTCATGGTGCAGGGATCGTCCAGGCCGCACCTTCATGGTGCAGGGATCGTCCAGGCCGCACCTTCATGGTGCAGGGATCGTCCAGGCCGTCCATTCTTGGTGCAGGGATCGTCCAGGCTGCACCTTCATGGTGCAGGGATCGTCCAGGCCGTCCATTCTTGGTGCAGGGATCGTCCAGGCTGCACCTTCATGGTGCAGGGATCGTCCAGGCCGCACCTTCATGGTGCAGGGATCGTCCAGGCCGTCCATTCTTGGTGCAGGGATCGTCCAGGCCGCACCTTCATGGTGCAGGGATCGTCCAGGTCGTCCATTCTTGGTGCAGGGATCGTCCAGGCCGCGCCTTCATGGTGAAGGGATCGTCCAGGCCGCACATTCTTGGTGCAGGGATCGTCCAGGCCGCGCCTTCATGGTGAAGGGATCGTCCAGGCCGCACATTCTTGGTGCAGGGATCGTCCAGGCCGCACATTCTTGGTGCAGGGATCGTCCAGGCCGCACATTCTTGGTGCAGGGCGATGCTGGGGTCAGTCAGAGCCGCTGTCTGAGCCACTAATCTTATTCCACTCGTGGACTGAAGCCATTTTCTTTACATCAGATATTTTGCTGTAATTCTGGCGCTAAAAAGTCGCATAAAAAGTGCAGAGAGCACAGTGCATCACAGTGTGAACATGCTGCAATATATCCTGAATGAACGACGAGGAGGATCTGCCATTGAAAACAAGTGGGAGACGGATTGGGGGCGACTGTCAGAGGGATTTGGAGCAGATTATTCCCTGAAATATACATGAAAGAAAACAGTGGCGATGGAATGGTTAATCAGACGCCAGTTGGTCCTCCAGTCGCTAGATGGCGCTGACGGCTCCTCCCGCCTCGCCCGACACCTCCAGCCTCTGCTCTCCGCTCCTCTGTACAGCGGCAGGTGCTGACGGCGCTTGTGCCCGGGAGGAGCAGGTGAGTGGCGGCTCTATGGTGTCAGTGCCCGGGAGCAGGGGCAGCTGCTACAACACTGCACCGGAACCAGGCAAAATAGGAGAAAGCCGAGCCGTCAGCTGTGCAGAGGCTGTGTTGTGTGTCACGTGTCTGTTGTTGTGTGCAGTGTTAGTGTGCGCGCAGTAGTTGTGTGCAATGTTAGTGTATGCAGTGGTTGTGCGCAGTGGTTGTGTGCCGTGTTAGTGTGTGTGCAGTGGTTGTGTGCAGTGGTTGTGTGCAGTGTTAGTGTGTGTGCAGTGGTTGTGTGCAGTGTTAGTGTGTGTGCAGTGGTTGTGTGCAGTGGTTGTGTGCAGTGTTAGTGTGTGTGCAGTGGTTGTGTGCAATGTTAGTGTATGTGCAGTGGTTGTGTGCAGTGGTTGTGTGTGTGCAGTGGTTGTGTGCGGTGGCAGTGTGTGTGCAGTGGTTGTGTGTGGTGGCAGTGGTTGTGTGTGTGCACTGGTTGTGTGCGGTGGCAGTGTGTGTACAGTGGTTGTGTACAGTGGTTGTGTGCAGTGGCAGTGTGTGTGCAGTGGTTGTGTGCAGTGGCAGTGTGTGTGCAGTGGTTGTGTGCGGTGGCAGTGTGTGTGCAGTGGTTGTGTTCGATGTTAAGGTACCTTTAAACGTGGCAACTTTTCTAGGAATTTCACTGGCAATTTGCTGGTTGCAGTGAAATCATGGACACATTGTTCTATTTTGTTGCTGTGTACAAATGTAACAATGTGTCCATGATTTCACTGCAACCAGCAAATTGCCAGTGAAATTCCTAGAAAAGTTGCCGCATGTAAAGGTACCCTTAGTGTATGTGCAGTGGTTGTGTGCTCTGTTAGTGTATGTGCAGTGGTTGTGTGTGGTGTTAGTGTATGCGCAGTGGTTGTGCGGTGGCACTGTGTGTGCACTGGTTGTGTGTGCGGTGGCACTGTGAGCAGTGGTTGTATGCGGTGGCACTGTGTGAGCAGTGGTTGCGTGTGCGGTGGCACTGTGAGCATTGGTTGTGTGTGCGGTGGCACCGTGTGAGCATTGGTTGTGTGTGCGGTGGCACCGTGTGAGCATTGGTTGTGTGAGCAGTGGTTGTGTGCAGTGGCAGTGTGTTTGCAGTGACACTGTGAGCAGTGGTTGTATACAGTGGCAATGTTTGCAATGGCAGTGTATGTGCAGTGGTTGTGCGGTGGCACTGTGTTAGCAATGATTGTGTGGTGCCAGTGTGTGTGCACTGGTTATGTGTGACCAGTGGTTGTATGCGGGAGCAGTGGTTGTGTGCAGTGTGTGTGGTGACACTGTGTGAGCAGTGGTTGTATGCAGTGACTGTGTGTGTGCAGCAGCCTACATCTGTAGGAGGGGAAAGCTGATGCTGATTGGCTGTAGGATGTAACAATGTCATGTGATTCCTGGGAGAGGCAGTGCTGGAACATTATCGGAGGGATGGAGAAGTGAAAAACCTCTTTAAGGCTACAGTCAGACTGTGCATGTTTTTTTTCTTTTTCGTTTTCTACATTTTTAGCTGCAAAATGAGAAAAAAACGCACCCAAAAAAAGGATTACTTTTTGGATGTGTTTTGTGATCTGTTTTTGACTACTGCGTTTATTTCTCCATTTTGATGGGCTGCTATGGGAAAAACTACAGAGATTGACATGTCATTTTCCAAAACGGAGCTCTCCAAAACTGAAAAAACAAATCACTTTAAAAGAGCTTGGTCTGATGGTGTAAATGAAAACCCATAGACTTTTCTGGATGTCATTTGAGTGATCCGTTTTCTGCAGGAAACGGATCGAAAACCGCACAGTGTGAATGTAGCCTTACTGAGAATCTGTCAGTCGGTTCACGGGTCTCACAGGAGAGGTTTTTTTGTTTGCGCTATTGTCAATTTTTGCCTGAGCTCTTCGGTGCGGACTGGCCACATCAAAGTTGAATGTGCAGGAGTCTGTAAAAGGCAAATGGCACAAAATCTTTAATGAAACCAAATTACAACTATGATTTGATCTTGCAATACATTAATTTAAGAATAAACAGTCCCCAAAAGAGGACAACTCCCCCCCCCCAAGACAAATGTTTATTTTAATCCTAAATCTCATCTATTTACTGCAATCTAATCTATTTTCTAACTTAGTATAAAAAGTCCCTATTGTTCCCTCACTACACCAACTGTTCACCCAGTGCTTGCTGGGATACTTTAGACGTCACTGCTGTAGCGGCCTCTGTCTCCACCCTGAAATGAATCATCAGTGACGTCCTTTTCAGGGGTCGGACTCGTCCTTGCTCCACTATATGCTCAGTAGAGCACCCTTGTTCCCTGTGTGATATAACCTACAGTTCACAGTGACTGTGCGCTCCCTTACCAAATCTGGTGAGGAGTGACTGATCTGCCCCCAATAGTGACGTCCTTAGGCTGGTTTCACACTGCAGGATTTTGGTTTTGGCACACAAACCGGATGGACACTGATCAGTGAAAATCCTGCAGTGTGAAGCCAACCTTAGGATAAGTCATCAGTATCGTAACTACGGACATCTCTGGTAAAGGTTTGTCTACAGCCATAAAAATAACCTTTAGGGTAAGTTCACATTACCCGGCGGGTTGGTCGGCGGCGGCTGGGCGGGACCCGCCAGGAAGCTCCGGCGCCGTCCACCGGCTTCCTGGCGGGTATGTGCGGGCGGTATCCGGCGGCTGCCCAGCGGGTTCTCGGCGGCGATTCTGCAGCGGCTGGAAGCAGCACATGATTCTGCTTGCAGCCGCTGCAGAACCGCCGGTTTTTAGAACATGGTCATTCTTTGCTAACCCGCTGGGAAACCTGCGGGTTAGCAACGGATGACGCTGGGTAACCGCCGGTGTGTGCACAGCCTTGGGCTGTTTACATTAGTTTTAATGTTAATCCAAACGCCGGTTTGGATTAACATAAATTAACATAAAACTAATGTAAACAAAACGGCGGTTTAGGGTAAGTTCACATTACCCGGCGGGTTGGTCGGCGGCGGCTGGGCGGGACCCGCCAGGAAGCTCCGGCGCCGTCCACCGGCTTCCTGGCGGGTATGTGCGGGCGGTATCCGGCGGCTGCCCAGCGGGTTCTCGGCGGCGATTCTGCAGCGGCTGGAAGCAGCACATGATTCTGCTTGCAGCCGCTGCAGAACCGCCGGTTTTTAGAACATGGTCATTCTTTGCTAACCCGCTGGGAAACCTGCGGGTTAGCAACGGATGACGCTGGGTAACCGCTGGTGTGTGCACAGCCTTGGGCTGTTTACATTAGTTTTAATGTTAATCCAAACGCCGGTTTGGATTAACATAAATTAACATAAAACTAATGTAAACAAAACGGCGGTTTACACAGGTAAACCGCCGAAAACCCGGCCAGTGTGCACTTACCCTTACACAGGTAAACCGCCGAAAACCCGGCCAGTGTGCACTTACCCTTAAATGATCACAGGGCTGTGACGTCAGTAAGCCAAAACTCAGACTCCTCAATTTTACGGACTCCACAGCTCTTGATGATCAGAAATGGATTGTAACAAAATTAATAAACTTTTATTTTAAAATCACCCTGTTCTGCAGGGTTTTGCTCGCATTTGGGACCTAGAACCCATGGGAACCCCAATAGATACTTTTGGCCCATATGATTCCCCTGATTAGGACTACGTTGGCAATTTTGCTTTGATACACTGAAGCTTCAGATTATACCACTGACATTACAGCATGTCAAAAAACGGGAAAGGACACAAGCGGAGTCAAAATGTTCATATTATTTATTATTAGAAAATTACTCTTAAAAGTTAATGTACGATATACGGTATATACCATGTTTCCCCCGAAAATAAGACAGCGTCTTATATTAATTTTTGCTCTGAAAGATGCGCCATGTCTTATTTTCGGGGGGTGTCTTACTTGTCCATGACCAAGAATTCACATTTATTGCTAAACAAAAAAAGGACCTTTTATCATCCCCTTGCAGCCCCCAATAAAGAAACCGCATCATCCCCAAATATGGTATCAGGGGCACACACACACACACAGGGGCACATAAACACAAGGGCACACACACACACACAGGGGCACACACACACACACGGGCACACACACACAGGGGCACACGCACACACACACACAGGGGCACATAAACACAAGGGCACACACACACACACAGGGGCACACATACACACAGGGGCACACATACACACAGGGGCACACATACACACAGGGGCACACATACACACAGGGGCACACATACACACAGGGGCACACATACACACAGGGGCACACATACACACAGGGGCACACATACACACATGGGCACATAAACACCTACACAGGGGCGCACACACACACAGGGGCACACACACACACACAGGGGCACACACAGGGGCACACAGACACACACAGGGGCACACAGACACACACAGGGGCACACACACACAGGGACACACACAGACAAGGACACTTCTCACTGGTCCCTGCTGCATTTCGGCGACACTCTGAGTTGCCCGCTGCTGTCCTGGTGCCCGCCGCTGTCTCGGTGCTCACCGCTGCAAGGAGGACGGCACTGCTCTCATTTCCTTGTAGCAGGTGCTGTAGGTGTATGGTGCTGCTGTCCCAACCAATCACAGGCCAGGAGCCGCCTGGGCAGCCAATCACAGGCCAGAAGCTGACGTCATGCAGAGACGGCCTGTGATTGGCCGGTACAGTGGCGGGGGGCTTGAAAAATAGAGCGGTGTCGGTCTACATGCATCTGAGGCACCGCTCACAGCGACGGGCACCGGGAGACTCGAGCGGGGGGCGGGCTGGAGGCGGGGCCGGGCTGGAGGAGTCGCAGCTGTATGCTCCAATCTTCAGATCGGTGGCATGCTGATTATGATAAAATAGAGACATGCCTTATTTTCGGGGGGTGCCTTATATTTGCAGGCACATTAAACCCCCTGGTATGCTTTACTTTCGGGGGGCGCTCTATTTTCGGGGAAACAGGAAACAGGGTATATAGTTCCTCCCAGTGTCCTACAAACACGCCCCTCCCCCAGTCTACAGTATGGCCAGCCACCCCCAGGGCTCCTACAGGCTCTTCCCAGCCCCTAATGTCACCACACACTCCCATTGTACACAGCGGTCCCCACTGTACTAACACACTGTGCCGAATACGCTGCTGTGAAGGCAATTCAGCACAGTGTGTCAGTGCAGGAGGGACCACTGCATGTGTGTGTGCTCACCCTGTGGTTTTTGTGCAGGGGAGCTGAGGTCCGCACTCCACAGCCCGGATCTCTGTGCAGGGAAGCCCGATGCTTCTCTCCATACCTCCTGTACCATAGAGAACATAGCTGGTGGAGTGGTCCTCTCTAGACTTCAGCCACCGGCTCTATGGTATGGGAGGTATGGGCTACCCTGCACAGAGACCTGGGCTGCGAAGTGTGAACCTCGGCTCCCCTGCACAGAGACCACAGGGTGAGCGCCCACACACATGCAGCGGTCCCCACTGCACTGACACACTGTGCCGAATCGCCTTCACAGCAGCGTATTCGGCACAGTGTGTCAGTACAATGAGGACCGCTGTGTACAATGGGGTGGGCGGTGACATTAGGGGCTGGGGAGAGCCTGTAGGAGCCCTGGGGATGGCTGGACATACTGTAGACTGGGGAGGGGGCGGGCCTTTAGGAGCCCTGGATGTGTTGGCTATAGTGTAGAGTGGGGGAGGAGGCGTATTTGTAGGAGACTGGGAGGAAACAACCAGTTTCCCATTTCCCTGCAGCCTCCAATACAAACACGCCCCCTGGACGTTCCCGGCTGCTGCAAATATGTGATATCTAGGTAATCCTGCAAAATGTTGACAGCATGTATATTACAAACTATCAACATTTTACAGCCTGGATACAAATATGAATTATAGCAAAAGCCCGGACAACCCCTTTAAAAACAGCAGGGGGCATATACGCTCCACATGTCATACAAATATGTTAATAGCAATCTTAACAATTAAATAATATATACCAAATACAAACATATATAAATATTGCAACGAGGCGTATATAAAATACAACAGCATGTACTAAACAAAAAACACACTATACTACACAAATGTGTTCCTACTAGGTACCATATATGCTGGATATTCCAATACTATGTTAATATGGTATGTGCCTATTACAACAAGGACTGGATATACATACGTTGCACTGATGTGCCCCAGTATAACACACATATTAGACTAGTCTTTGATGGCTATCCTATAATAATTAAAGTGTCATCAATGGAGCATGGCGTACCTGTTAGTGATCCCATAGGGTGTATGATGTCTCGCCCCTCACCTCAATGCACGTTTCATCTCGTGCCTTCTATATTGACTCCACCACCTGTTGTCAGCAGAACTCGCCGGATTCGGCTGGACCTGCCAAAAATACACAGAAAAAAATCTCTCCTGTCCGTGGTCACTATCTGATCATACAGATTAGATACTGGGCTCAGCCAGAGGAGAATGAATATCTGGGGGAAGGAGGGAAGGGATAGGCCATGTTGGAATTATGCCTCAATTTAGTAAATGGATTAGGATTATAAAACATGGTTGTGTTGTTGGGAACAGCACCACACCTGTCAGCTGGTTGTGTTTGGTATCACAGCTCAACCTCCAGCTTACTTAGTTTGAGCTCGTCTGTGATACTGTAAATGATCCATGGACAGGATTGGCGCTAATACTGAAATATCATTGTATATTGCATTAATAACACAGTCCTCCTCTCCCTCACAGCACATTGGGGGACATTTACACCGCCGGCCCCTCTCCCGGGATCATACACATGTTGGTAAGTCTAAGTCATTACCACACCTGCAATTACAATTATTATGTCTATTTTTACTATTTTTTTAATTAGTTGGCGGCTCACTGTGCCCCCTGATAAATCCAATAGCTTAACAAGTGTGTGCTAATATATATAAAAAAATGTATTTTGTTTCAATGACCGCCTTCCATGGGTTTGCAGTGTAAGCCGACTTGTATCTCTACGGGAAAACTGGTTTCCGCCTGCAGTGTAAACAATGGCGGTTTTGATCTTTGTTGCCATGGCAACTACTACTAATAAAAGGAAAGGAAAAAACACTAGTGAACTAAACCGGTCATTGCACATATCCATGACAACTACATTGATTATTTGGGTGTATGGAGCAAAACCCACTCTGTACAGGTGCCAGCTGTGTTATACAGCCTACACCAGCCTCTAAGACAATCTCTGATAGCACCACTTAAAGGGTTGTTCCCATCACCAAGATCCTATCCCAATATGTAATAGGTGTAATATTAATAATATTAGCAAACGCATCCATTTAGAAATGTAGTACAGTTCTCCTGATTAGCTGTCACTTACCTCATGGGCAGGACATTACAGCTTAGGTCTCCATGGTTACGACCACTCGTATAGTGACAGGTGTTAATGGTAGTAACCATGAATTCCTAAGCTGCAACATCCTGCACTTTAGGTAGGAGACAGCTAATCAGGAGAACTATACTACATTACTAAGGCCCCTTTCACATAGGCGTTTTTGCCTGGACTCGGCGGATCCGGAGAAAAAAACGCATCTGCCACAAGTGCTGCCTAACGGCCTCACTTGCAGCAAGCCCCATGCATTGTCTATGGGGCTTGTGGTAAGGTGCGGCAAGTGCGGTTGTGGCCGCACAAATCCCGGTCAGCAGTGTTTTCTTTAGCTGCCGCAACGGCATTTGCAGCACCTAACTAAAAGCCCCATAGACAATGCATGGGGCGTGCCACAAGTGCGGCCGTTAGGCGGCAGATGCGATAAATCTGCCGCATTTTGGAAAAAATGCCAGTGTGAAAGCAGCCTAAGTGGGAGGTATGTGCTAATATTATTATTACACCAAGTACATGTTGGGATAGATAGGATTTTCAAGGTGGGAATACCCGTTTAGTGTTGTGAACCTGGTTGGACGTCCATTTTGGCACCTCTCTTACATGATTATAGTATGCGTACATGTTGCCATGAGGGCAGCTGAATGCTTCGTTTGCCACCATCTTGGTTCCTCTGTGAAACCCAATAGTACAGGTGCATCTCAATGAATTAGAATATCATCAAAAAGTTTAATTTATTTCAGTAATTCAATACAAAAAGTGAAACATATATTACACACAGAGTGATCTATTTCATGTGTTTATTTCTGTTAATGTTGTTAATGTTGATGATTATGTCAATAATAATAATACAGCCAATGACAACCCAAAGGTCATTAGCTCAGAAAATTAAAGTAGGGAGGATGAAGGGTCTGAGAAATAAAATATGACCTAAATAGGTATCAGAGGCTTCACCTTGTGTGGTTGTGAGAGTCACAGCCACTATAAAAGCAGATCACAGCTGCTGAAGTCCCCAGCGTGGTGCATATAGAGTAAGGAGGATGAACGGTGAAAAAATGCGCTGCCGTATTCCACAAGACATCAAAGGGTGAATATAATATTGATTTATTATTCAACACGGTTTAGGGCTCTCTGAAATACCCTGAAACATGGCAATATGACATTGTCCTGAGGAAGGGGCCAGGGAGCCGTGAAATACATCTAATAAATTAATATTATATTCACCCTTTAATATCTCGTGGAATACGGCAGCATGGTTTTTAACTCTTCATCCTCCTTAATTTTCTGAGATAATGTCCTTTGGGTTTTCATTGGCTATAAGCCATAATCATTAACGGAAACAAACACTGGAAATAGATCACTTTGTGTGTAATGACTCTATATAATATATACATTCCACTTTATATATTGAATTACTAAAATAAATTAAACTTTTTGATGATATTCTAAGTCATTGAGATTTACTTGTGTGTGTGTGTGCATATGTGTATATATATATATATATATATATATATATATATATATACATATATATTTATTCTCTTTAGCTTACATTTTAATCTGCAATCAATTAATTTATTTTTTATAAAACTAGTAAAAAAAAAAACAAAAAAAAAAACTTTGCTGACTGGTTTTTTAGAAAAAAACAAAGTTAAAAATGCACAAAAAATGCTATCTTTAGGAAAAAGAAAAGCACATTTAATATAAATTCTACTCTTTTGTAACAGTATTTCATCCATATAGTAAAGGCAACAATCTGACATGTTTGATTTGGTCACTTTTGCTGTAAGGATGGGTTTTGAATTGTCATTTGCAGATCATTTTGTAGGTTTACTTTTTGTGGTTTTTTTTTTGTTTTTTTTTTTAACAAACCTACATGTGATATCCAATATGAATGTATAATAGCGGATTTACTTTGTGCGGTGATGACTTGGTCCTTGTACAGAGAAGTAACGTAGTAGTGATGTGTCAGTCAAGACTGATCCAACACAAAGAGCCGACTCCCTGCTGTCGGGAGTCGGGACACAAGTGAGAGCCACTACATTATTTTTAATGGCTCTCACTTTTCATCAAATGCCAGTGTTGGATGAAGTGGGATGACGCCCAGGACACTCCTCAATTAAATTCTCCTGTTACAAGTGGGCGGGGTTTGGGCCACAGGTGGGCGGGGTTTTGTTCATATCAAGTGATCATCATGATATGTGTTTACTTGGGTGATCACTTATTTTATAGGGGGCCCTTTAGGATCCCAACAGATCTGTGTCTCTTTGGTGAGCAGAGCCATGGGAACTGGATGACCAAAAAGAGCCGGACTGCCCATTACTATAATGTAGCACCTAATAGACTGAATATGATTGGCATATGCTGAACATTGGGTCTTAAGTTCCCAACCTTGCCAAAACTGACTTTTTTTTTGTATTTTATTTGGGATACTTATTTATCCAGACCCCTCTCTGCACTTGGCACCTGAGGCAGATCACCAGATCTTCACTGTAACCGGATTACCCCTTGTCTTCAATTCACTTAATGAGAAACCGTTGTTTTACATTTTGTTTTTCATTTATTATTTGTTTATTTCATGATAAGAAACTTTGTGTTAGATGATCCTGGGCGAATCATTCCCAAAATTCAGTGAATACAAATGCTCCCATTCCTGAGATGGGAGATGACAATTGGTGCTCATAAAGTTCTATGGAGAACGCTAACTGTGGTTTCCAGAGAGCTTGCAGTAGAATTTCTGTCTCCAGCTCCTCCCCCCTGTCTGTTTCCTCATAGCCCCTCCCCTCTGTCTCCTTCTAGCTCCTCCCCCACCATAGAATTTAAAAACACCAACTATCATCTCCTATTTCAATAATGGGAGAATCTGTCTTCACTGAATACATCTATTCATCTTTAGCCTCCTTCCAGATATCTGCTTTCAATACTAGGACAAACCACTTTTGCTATGGTGCTCCTATAATTTTCTAGTTCCGTCAATGCAGTCAGCAATGCATTGAAAGGAAGTGTTATGTTGTTCTGGTTACCATAGTAATGTGTAGACCGTATAGAAAAGAATCCGAATACCTTTAGACACGTGTCCTTGGATGCAGATATGGAAACTAGAAAGAAAACACCATTGTTAAAAAAGACCTGTGACAAAGCGAAAAGTTGCCATTGTTTGCAAGTTTTATTCCTGCTGTTCCCCGGAGTATTCTGTTGCTATCCTTTTTTATTCTTCATGTTTCCAGAGATGTAGGCCTTTTTTATTTTTATGATACTATCCAAGGTGGCGTGGCTCATGGTGTAATAATACAAAGCAGTCTAAGAGACACGCCCCTGAGGATCTTATGAGCCACTCCCTTTATATAGGCCATCAGAAATTAGCACTAAATAAAAAAGCTCATGTTTCTGGAGGGGTTTGGAGGAACTGAAAAAGAAAGAAGAAATATGCACATTTAGGGGAGCAGTCAAGTAAAACCTGGACACCTTTGACCTGGTTAGAAGACCTCTTTAAATGTCCTGGTTGCATATAGAGAACTGGAAAACAACGGAAAAAAAGAAAAAATTGTTATCTCATTAAGTTATGTATTTTGTTTCTGATTAAACAGTGACATTAATAGTAAGTTTAGGATCCTGGTTGTTTTTAGTGGTGAATAATGCAAATTGGTTAATCTCAATGCAAAGTTAAGTAACTTTCTAAATAGGCTTTCAATTTAACATTTGTACCATTTAAGTAAGTCCTCTGCCTAGCTGAGCAATCTACAAAAATATTGTGTCAGCTACTGCACTTATCCCTGAGGGGCCCTTTACACGCCGCTACTGGAGGATGGATACAACCCGCTACAGGCTACAAATGTAGCTTGTAGCGTCAATATAGCCCGTAGTAGCGGCGTGTGAAGACGGGACGAGACAGCCGGCAACAGATACATCTGTTTCCGAGCACTGCTCGAAAACAGATGGCTACAAAGCCGATTGTAGCGAGCTGTATCGGCGTGTAAAGAAGGAACAGAAGGGTTGTTTCTACACCATGCTATGTAGCTGGGGCGTGACACAGGCTCCGGGTTTCCGCGCCCCCTTCAGCGATCATTGGAGGAAGCTCCGGCGTTGCGATTGGTTGTCGCCGCACAGGGCGGCATATGTAAGGAGCTGACGAGTCACACTACACAATTGCTCGAGCGTCAAGTATTAATCAGCCTCCTGCGATGCCTGCCCAATCATGGTATTATTGCTTTGTCCTATCAGCGTACGGACGTCTCGTAATCCACAATTGTAGCACGCCTATGTGCTGTCCCTGCTGCACCAGGTACGCCCATAGTAGCTGGTTGTAGCGGTGTGTAAATGAGCTAAGATGAGCTACAGATGGCTACTTGAGACACCCGGCGATGTATCTAGCTATAGATGTTGCGTAGCGTAGCGCACCTTGTGGCGTCGTGTAAAGGAGGTGCGTTTACCGTTTGTAACCGTTTGAGCGTGCTCGTGCACGTGAAGTAGCGGGTTGTATCCATCCTCCAGTAGCGGCGTGTAAAGGTACCCTGACAGCCCGAAAACCCATTGTAATTGTTCTGGTTATTTGAAAGCTGCATCGGTTGGTTACTATGGGAAAACCAGGACAGGAGATTTGTAAGGCCTTATTCACACATCAGTATTTCACCAGTATTTATATACTAAAACCAGGAGTCTCCAAAACACTGAACAGGCGTCGTTCTGGCGGTTATAGTTGTTGTCTCCCCCGGCTTTGGCATACAAACACTGATGCAAAAATACTGACATGTGAATAAGACCTAAGGCTTTGTTCAGACTAAGGCTAAAGGCCACGTCACACGCGTCAATCTTATGAGCGATATTGTTAGCGATCACGTGCACGCGCGATCGCTAACAATATCGCTCACATCGCTGGTGAGCTGTCACACAGACAGACTCACCAGCGATGTGGACCAGCGAGATCGCTGGTAACTATGGTACACATCGGGCTACTAGGCGCCGCTATCGGGCAAGAAATCGTAGCGTGTGACGGCCGCTTAACAGAGATGTCCGTAGCGGCGCTTAGTAACCCGACGTTTACCATAGATACCATCTCCCAGCATAGGCTCTGCCGCTGGGAGATCGTTCATCGTGGTGTCACACACCACGATGAAGCAGATTGATCAAGCGATTATCGCTTGATTTGAGCTCCGGCTCACAAATCTGCAATCAAACGATCAAGCGATTTTACATCGTAAAATCGCTTGATTACACGCAGCGACGCACAAACGATATCGCTTAAGCGATCAAAAAAGCAGATAGCTTAAGCGATATCGCTCACAAGATTGACGCGTGTGACGTGGCCTTAAGGCTATGTGCATTTTTGATCTGTTTTTCTGGATCTGTTTTTGCAGTGAACACATCACTTATTTTGAATTACAGCAAAGTAAGTGGGTTTTCATGTTTTGCTGTTGAATCTGTGCTTTTTTGACCTGATCCGTAGAAGAGTGATCCTGAGAAAGAATGAGCTGTCAATTATTGCTGTGTTTTTCACATTGAAACCATTCTGTATGGGCTAAAAAAAAGCACCAGAAAAAAACACAGCCAAAACGGATGTTCCGTTTGTGATGCATTTGTTTTTGGAAAGTTGATCCTGATTTCCAACTGAAAGAGACAAAAACAGATCAGGAAAAAGTGGATCAAAAACGCACAGTGTGAACATAGCCTTAGACCTGGGGTGGGGAACCTCAGGCCCCAGGGCCACATGCGGCCCTCGATGACCTGTTCATGTGGCCCCCAGGCAGATTCCTGGGGACCGCTATGCTTGGGTTTGCAGATGCGTTGCTAACTGCCCTTAAATCCAGCTCCCCAATGATCTCTATGCTCCAGCCTAAGCCTCCTTAATGATGTATTTCTCCCAGCCTATCATGTGATGTCTATGGTCCTAGCAAACCTGGGAAAGCAGTTGAAAAGCCCATGATCAATATTACCTAACATCACAGCCACACAAAAGAGAAGCTGCCCAGCCACCTCAGTAGGGTGAGGTGATTGTTCAACCAAATATAGCGGCAATTTTCAAGTGAATAATTTTGTGCGGCCCCCAAAGGATTGTAGAAATTTCCAAATGGCCCTCGGCAGAAAAAGGTTCCTCACCCCTGCCTTAGACAGTTGATAGATTCTACTTTTGCTTCTTTTTTCGTATGTTATGGGAAAACGGCGCTTCCTGATATTATAGATCAGTGACTGCAAATATATTTTTTACTTTGCCAGGTATTAGCTTGGTCCCAAACATTGTTTTCTAAGCCCTAGGCTGTTTTTTTTTTTACTTAGAGGACCTGTTTCTTAGTCAAAAAATTTAGTTAAATACTTCATAAAAATGCCAGAGCGCCCCTGATTCTGTTGCTCTTTTCCTTTTTGAGCTGTGTCACTCCATTGTAAAGATATTCACATTTGTTGCTTTGATGCAGCGTGTTAAGATTTCTGCTTTTGGTCCAAGTGTGCGTTTGTCCAGTCCTCTCTGGGGGGCGTGTGCTTTCACACCTCTCTCCCAGTCTCTACCAATCACAGCTTGGCAACATCTTAGAGAGGTGTGAAAGCACACGCCCCCAGAGAGGACTCTGGATAAATGACCACTGGATCGAAAGCAGAAATCTTACAGGCTGCATCAAAGGAACATTTGTGAACATCTCTACGTTGCAGGGACGTAGCTGAAAAAGATAGAGCAACCAAATCAGGGGAGCTCGAGGATTATTGCAAGGTAATCAACCTGTTTTTTTTTTTTTCTTTCTTTCAGAAGTTACAGGTCCTCTTTATACACATATGCCTGAGGCTAAAAATTATTTTTGCAATTCAGTTTACCGTAATTAAAAAATTTTGGTTTTGATTCTCTTCACATTCATCTTTGATGAGGTCATAAATCAGCTCGTCTACATGGAATAGATAAGAGTTATAAACTTCTTAGATTCAGAGAGACCGGGCACTACAACAGACTAGGGAGAGCCAGCAGCTAATAGAAGACCAGGAATGCCGGCGGGCTGGGGTTGCTCAATTTCAGAAACACATGTCAAACTTGAAATGGCGCTCACCAGGCCATGATGCAATCAAGTCACCTTTTATTCCGGGTACATCTTACAGAGGGGGCGTACCGTTTTATACCCTTTTGGTATGGCCTGTAGAAGTAGAATAAAAGGTGACCTGATTGCATCATGGACTGGTGAGTGCCACTTCTACCTGCGTTTTGCTGTATTAAGAGTTATAAATTCTTCTCGTGTAATGTCAGAACAAGCTCATTTACAGATCCAACGTTAACTCACTCTGCACCCAGCAATAGATAGTGTACCACAGGGGCTATAAAGGGCATCGGTGCAACATTCTTAAAGGGGTTGTCCGAGCTCGTTACCTAGATATCACCGCTGAAAGGTGATATCTGGGTAACAATGCTAATTGCTGACAGGGTGTAAATTACAAACTGTCAGCATTTTGCAGCCTAGATATACATATAAATTATACAAAAAGCCCTGACAACACCTTTAATGAACACCATCTACATACCGTAATTAATTTTACTTAAAAATTTGAGAAAAGTATAAGAAAAATAAATATCCCCAAAGATGGACATCCCCCTTTAAATGAATGCATTCTCAGAGCCACTTTTAAGACCAGTTTCAAGCGTCCAAGCATGGGCCTGAATCTCCACATAGACTGCGGGTCTCCTGAACGCGAGCACTTCTTATTCCTATGAGGCTTCAGGTTCAGATCAGAAGACCTGGCGCTGGTCCGGACATTCCAGTCCATATGCTTGATACTGGGCATCGATAACAATGGGCATCAATAAATGAAAGATCTGACCTCACCTGCGCTAATGAACTCAGTTTTTTACTGACAAATATAAGTTTCCTGTTATCAGCAGAGCAGCTGATGTTGTGGAGTTGCCTCCCTGAAGTGGATGGAAAAATGGTTAATCAAGTGTAAATATAGGGGTAAGTAACAAAAAATATAGAATATGCAATGAAATTCCTTTTTAATCTGGCATCTGATAATCCGGCATGTGTTTCCACAAAGCACTATAATAAAACGTAGAATTATACAATATCAGAAATAGAAGAGCATAGGGAGCCGGTGATGAAGATCCTCTAAGAAAGGAAAAAAGTGCTTCCGTGTTGCATTATAATTTTCTGCGCTGGGCACAGCTGCTTCTGTTGGCTTTATAGAAAGGAACAGAGAGAGCTTGTGTGACCACACCTCTAGTCAAACAGGGTCTGTTATCACATGAAAAGGGGCAAGTGCTGGCTTTTATTTTGTTCCTGCTGCTCCTCTGATTATTCCTCTTTTTCATTTTTTTTAAATTTGCTGTGTGGTTTCAGAGATATTGGCCTTTTTACATAGTGCTGTTTGTATGGCCTGTACAAGGAGGCATGGCTCACAGGGTAATAATGCCAATCAGCCTAAAGACACACCCCTGAGGATCCTGTGACCCACGCACCTTGAACAGACGGTAAAGTATACGTCATCAATGTTAAAGTAGTGGCGACCGCTTTAACATATTGTGCTTATGATGCTTTGACAATTGATTTCTCATATGTTACAGTTTTAATATGTAAATATATTCTTTCCAAAAAAAACTCCTTCAAGTGTTTGGCATATTTTTGAAATGTCCCTTTGTACCTAAATATTGTTGGGATTTTTTTCATGGTGAAAACAGATGACAGTTAGTAATAGGGACAGCTCGGGGTATAGCTGTCAAGGAGCAGGGGCGCCATTGTCATATCCTTAGGGTGCCAACCTCTTCTGGTAGGCTGGCGACGGAAAATAGGGCAATTGCAGGTCCTTTTTTTTTTTTTGTTTCAAGGCTCACCTTTTTAATGGTGAGTCCTGAGCATCTGACGTTTCTAATGAGATACCATTTTTGGGTAGATACAATGTTTTGATCGCCCGTTATTGCATTTTATTGGAATATTGTGGCGACCAAAAAAAAACTAAATCTAATTTTGTTGTGTATGTTGATAGATTAGGTATTTCTGAATGCAGCAATATCAAATGTGTATTATTTTTTTTAATAGTTTTATTTTCAATGTAGCAAAAGGAAAGGGGGGTGATTTGAAATTTTAAAAAATATGAAAAAAGTTTTAAAAAATATCAAACTTTTTTTTTTTACCTCTTTTACTTTATTTTAGTTGGCCCTTTAGGGGACCTCAGCACTACACTGTCTGATCGTTTCTGCTATTCAGAGTGTTGCTTTAGCATTTCTCTGCATAGCACAAATGATCACCTCTTCTGCCGGCGACGTCACTTGGGCATCTTTGACAGGAATTGATTAAGGAGAGTGTTTAGGGTCATCAGCCGACCTGGCGCTCTCACGGGAATCCATGGAGGCCCTGTGATCGCATCACTGGGCCGCCAATGCAAGCGATGAACAGCGCGATCTAAAGCACCGCGGCTGTGTCATCGCTTGAATGTGCTGTCAATGATTGACAGCACATTCTAAAGGTTCAACAGTGCCAGGCGGATCGCTGATTCACACAGCTATGTCAGCTGATCTGATCAGCTGACGTGCAGGGAATGGCGTGAGCTTGCATCAAAGGAAGGAAACACTGCCAAGGACGTACCTCTTCGTCCTTGGTCGTGAAGGGGTTAAGTGAATGGTGTTACTCAAACCTACATTTCACCTTGCAAAAAAATAGAATCTTCTGAATAGAAAAGTAAAAAGTCATTGGAAAAAACAGACCAAAAAAATCATGTGGTCCTTATGAAGAACAATAATATGCTGGAATATTTGATGTCATACTTCCCAGGTTCAATTGATGCCCAGGTTTAATGAATTTTACTGTACTGCATAAAGCAGGCACGTGGGATGCTCCTGATTGTGTGCACATACGGCTGACATCCATGTTTGCTTCATTGTTGTAATGAATGAATAAATCTGTGAGCCTCTTATTCTTATCTTTCCGTCACAGATACAAGGACGCTGCCTTTGTGATCACATTGTCATAGTTGTTCTCTGATCGGACAGATCAGCTCCTTGCAAGGTGAGAATGAACAGATACTTGTTTTTATGACCCTGCTATGTGTAATATGGCGTCCAAGGTGTAGGAGAGGGACACGTTCCCTCTGTGAATGCCCCTGACATTGACACTTTGGATGTAGCATGTCCATGTGTACTGGCAAAGGAAAAGCCAGTGTAGATTTTGTTGTTTTTTTTTCTAGAAACATATTAAAATAGATTTTGCTAGACCCAAAAGGTAAAAAAGAAAAATCTAATTTCTAAAAGTTCTTACCTGTTTGACTTTACAGTCTTATTTCCACTGCCCTTTAGGACTGTTATAATAATTGAAATAATTATTGTTATTTTTTTACAGGTAGATCCATCATGCCTTCTTGCATCGTTAAAGGATGCGGTTACACATGGAAGTCCAGAGGCACAGGCATCATTATGCACTCTTTCCCAAACAACCCACTCATTATAAGGCAATGGTTACAACAAACGGGTCAATTTGATCACGACTTGGACGCCTCAGTGGAAAAGGTCATCGTAGGAAAGAGTTCCGATATATATCGCATGTGTTCCAAGCATTTTACTGATGATTGTTACCTGGATGATGGCTTTCGTCGTACACTGAAAAGAAATTCAATACCAACTATATTTGCCCCACCATCGCAAAACTGTGTGGTTCCAAAAGAAGATGGACCAAAGAGGAAAAAAAGAAAAATATCTCAGACTTTTAGGGTTGTCGCGGACCAAGGTCCTTCCACCTCAAGTGAACCTTCGTTATATCGACCTTTCCAAATTGGAGAGGATAATCCCATGCTTTTTGATAACCCATGTTCCATCTCCTCAGAACCGAGCAGGGTGTGGAAGGTCGTGGTTGATCGAGGTACCAATACTGATTCTGAAAGGATTGGAATGACGCCAAAGCTTGGAAAAAAACATGCACAAACGCAAACGTCGGTGCGAATGTTCACAGGGCAAAATGAGACTCAACCGGTACGTGCTCAATACTTACCGAGATGTCACGAAGGTCTAAAGGAGAGAAGATGTCCAGAACGTGTTGGTAGAATTGATTGTACCTTTCATGAATCTGACTACGAAGAGAATGTAGAAGAATCTTTTTATGTTGAAAGTGATGAAGAAGCAGAGAACGAAGCCCAAAACGGAGAATTCAGATGCATCTACGAAGGTCCCAAGAGTCCTGTACGAGAAAAAAAGTTTATAGTGTTTGAAAGTTGCCTTAATAAACTTATTGGGATGATACCGTGCCAGGCACAGAGTAAATGTGAGGATCGTGTAACACATGTCCGAAAGACGTTTGTGGGGTCATCCGTAATAGTAGAAGTAAAGTGTGCAAGCGGCCACACCAAAACCATATGGGAGAGCCAGCCGAGACTGGGCAAACAACCATTAGGAGACGTTTTGGCATCTGCTGCCGTTTTATATAGCGGATCCAGTTTCCTCAATATTCTTCAAATGGTAAAATTGTTGAACTTGAAATTTATCGGAAAATCCACCTATTACAAAAACCAGTTAACACATTTGTTTCCAACCTTAAATCGTCACTGTCTCATGGAGCAGCAATCTATTATAACCCGCCTGAGGGATAAACCTGTATGTCTATCAGGGGACTGCCAAGGGGCTCGACCGGGCCACTTGAATAAATATTACACCTATGTCATGATGGATGCCGAGACTAAAAAAATTCTTGGATTTCACGTCCAACAGCAACTGCCTGCTTTATCTCCAGCTCACCTAAAAAACATAGCATTTAAGAAAGCGCTTAATCGAGTCTTAGAAAAAGGGGTCAATGTGAAAATGGTAACCACCGATCATCACGTTGGAATTAGAAAGATAATGAAGCACACTTATGCCAATATCATTCA
>JARQOC010000003.1:815317388-815435326 GCA_033576535.1 Allobates femoralis
TTCCCCCCATACTCCCCACCAAAATCCCTCCATACTCCTCCTTCTCCTCTATTCCACCTCTAAAATAGTCGTTTCGTTCTCTCAGCCCGAGAGTGGGTGAATGAAACCGGCCCATACCGCCAGTTGGACACTCCCGCCCAAAAAACAAAAAAATAAAAGTTCGCTGTCTTTCCTAAGACCTCTCCCGCCTTATGAAAAACTCAATATGATCAAATTTACTAACTGCATGCACCACCAATCGCCTTATCAGTCTATAAAACATGTTTGAATCCTGCAACCAATAGTCAACTGTAATCAGAAAAATGAAGAAAAAATAAAATAAAAAAAAGGGGGGAAAAGAAAATCGAAAAAAAAAAACAAAAAAAAGAAGAGATTTTTCATCATCTCCCTTCCCCCTCACAGTGAAGGGTGAGTATGTCGCACATTGTCAATCCCTCAGTCTGCTTCCTTCAAGCTGTCCTTGTACTCCCTTACTCGTCTTGCATTTTTCTCAATCCAATCCATCGCCTCTTCCGGAGTTTGCAGAAAGTGTACCCTGCCCAATGCAACCAGTCTCAGTTTGGCTGGGTACAACATTGAATATGCAAGTCCATGTCTCTCAATCTCTTCTTCACATTTCTGTAGCTCATTCGCATTTTTTGCACCGTGGGTGAATAGTCTGAATAAAACGATACATCCTGCCCATCTATGGTCAAATCTTTAATCTTCCTTTCTGTACGTAGAATAGTGTTTCTATCCCTGTAATTTAGGAGCCTTGCTAGTATGGCTCGGGGTGCTGCTCCCGGAGGCTGGGGTCTCATTGGGACTCGGTGGGCACGTTCTACCACAAACACCTTTGATAGTTTATCAGCTCCAAATTTGTTAAGCAGCCAAGACTCAATGAATTCTGTAGGATTCGATCCCTCTGCCTTTTCTGGGACCCCTACTATTCTGACATTATTGCGACGCGACCTGTTTTCTAGGTCATCATTTTTTGCAATGACTTCAGCTAATTGTTTCTCTTGCCGTGTCTGAGCAGATTGTATAGTCAGTATAGTGACCTCAGCAGTGCTCACTCTTTCCTCCACCTCCCCTGTACGGGTGTCAGCTTTTTTCATAGCAGCCTTCATGTTAGTGATTTCAGCCTGCACTCCAGTGACCTGCTTTGTAAGCTTTGTAAGTGCCTGCTTACAGTAGGACACAACAGTGAATACATCCTTCAAAGTAGGTTCTCCTATATTAGATTCTAGAGCAAAGTCCTCTGTATCTTCCTGTGTCTCCTCTCTCACACAGTCCTCCTCCCCCACTGTCTGCCCCAGCCTCCTGCTTTGAATTGTCAGCTCCAAACTCACCCCTTTCTTGTCTGGCAAACTGTACCAGGCGTGCAGCTGCTGACATTCTCCTGGAGCATGCTGCATTCTCTCTGGCTGCCTCTTCCTGGGCCTCGGAGCCATCTTGGCCCATTACTCCTCGCCCCTGCCCGGGTTCTTTCTGCCTGGTGCGAGTCATGGCTGTGTCCCTGCGCTCCAAAAACACACTCCGGAGGGGCAGAAGAGCTTCCTGCAGGATCCGGTGCCACAGTGGCTGGTCAGGGGTGTACTGGTTCTGTGCACACAGCAGCGATCGGCGGGAGAGCTCCAGTCACACGTCTGCTCACATCCCCGGCTAGGCCACGCCCCCCAAGTAATTAGATGTTAGTTGTGCAGAAAGTGCACTAGAAAAACAGAGCATTAATTGACACTTATTATTTTCTGGATATGCTTTCTGCATCATTAAAGCAGAGGTCAAAAGCACAGCATCTGAACAGCAAATAGAAAATCCCATGTACTTTGCTGCAGACGCAGGGACTGATCCGTTTTTGGTGCAGTTTTTTTTAAAAAAAAAGTGAAAAAATACAGCACCAAAAACGGATCAGTAATGTCCAGAGTGAACATAGTTAAAACATTCCCTTTATATGGGAGGAAACAAGGAGTAAGGTCCGGTTAAGGTGGGGAAGTAACGGGTGGGGAGGTGGGAAGAAATAGGGAATCCTGTAAAGAAATATCAGAATATTTCTAGGAAAAGCATATAGATGGTACAAACACATTTTGATTGCTCTTCTATTCATTTCATTATTCTTAGGGTGTGTTAGTCTGATTTTCTCATAGGTTCCAATAAGGTTTGATTCGTTTATCCATTCTAGGAAAGTATGTGGGTCGGTGTCTTCCCAGTGTCTTGCTATTGAGAAGGTGAGGGATTATTGATTGTTTGTTTAGGAGTTGGTTATAAGTGTCTAGATAAAGTAAAGCTAGGAGTTAGGTTTAGTTTGGTATTTACATCAAAGAAATAGTTTTTATATTTGGACCCTTTTAAGCAGCATTTCAGTATATTATATAGGCATTGCTTTGGAATATATTTTTACATGAGAAATAACCAATACAATGACCATTACTGCTCCTCAGTGGTTGCCAACAGGCTTGTACAGATGTGCACTGGTCAGATGGATGCCTGAATAATGTTAATGTGCACCCATTTAGCCTCTTTTAGTATTTGCTTACATTCGGTATATTTGCCAAGAGCAATTCCAGATGCATACGCCTAAAGGCTGGTTTACACGCAGCGACGCACCAGCGATCCTGACAACCATCCGACCTGGTCGGGATCGCTGGTGGGTCGCTACGTGGTCGCTGGTGAGATGCCAGACAGGCAGATCTTACCAGCGATCACCCAGCGATGCACCGACGGTCGTTGGAATTGTTCAGGGTCTCGGGTGCAGACTGGGGATGGCTGGTAAGTCTGCCTGTCGCACACAGCGATGCAGCCTGGCCAACGGGAGATCGCCGATCGAAAAATGGCTCATGCCATTCAATAAAGATCAGTGATCTCCCAATGGGGGGGGGGGGGGGGGGGACCGGGCGCTCACTGCTAAGTGTCACACGCAGCAAGATCGCCGGCGAGGTCGCTGTTACATCACAAAACCGGTGACGTAGCAGCGATCTCGTTAACGGTCTCGCTACGTGTAAACCGTCCCTAACATGCAGTGAACACGGAGTGAATGTGGCTTGAAATAATGAGATTCTATTTATGGATCCCCCACAGTGATTTAAGGACCGGTTGGGGGGCTCTATGAGCTGGTACAGCTGAGATAATGAAGTCTATGTCATTCCTGTCCCTCGTAGCTGCATGTTCCCAAGCCCTTTGTTTTGCTCACTGCCGGAAATCTAAGATTATGGAATATATGATTAGATGTATATAATGATTAGACTTATTATGCTATTTTTTTTTTCTGCAGAATTATTCAGTGTCCCTTGGTACGCCGTTCTGGCGTGGTCTCTCGCCGCCTCCCAAAATTTCTACTCCACCGGTCACCAGCCTGTCTTTCCCGCCATCCACTGGAACTCGGCTTTTGTAGGATTTCAGGACGGACATACAAATAATATCCTTCCAGCCCTGATGGTTGCAGCGAACACCTTCTCCGCCAACATCCTGTTCTCAGGTAACAGTCTATTCTGCACTAGACATCGTCGTATATTGGTTTTCTGGTAGACCTCCCCTTGCTGTAGAATTACACTCATGGACACATCAGGGACAATACTGATTGAAATGATTAGGACAGGGAATATGTTTGATTAAATTATTTTTCTCTCCTGAGGAAGCCGGATCAGGTCTGTTACTACTTTGGCCATTTCTTTGTGAAGCCCCCACTGCCCGAAGAAAGAAAGGTAAAAAGGAAAACAGAGAGGGGGAGACGGAAGACGAGGAGATGCCTATGATGGAGATGAGGCTCCGGGAGGATCCAGACCGGTTCTCTGTTGCTCTGCTGCAGCTTGGGACCAAGTATCTGTTTATCCAGGGAGTACAGGTACCTAGTTCATGGTGGGGTTTTTACCTGTACATATTAAAGAAAACCTTCAGTTTACTGAACAGAAATGCCCTGTAATATGAATTTTTAGTGCACAACTCACCAAAATATATGTCTGTTCTGCATGTGTCCTACCTCTCTGTGCAACCGATGAGATTATATGTATTGTGGTGGTAATATTAAAAAAAAAAAAAGAAACATATGAAATTGTATGTGCCTATCAGCCACCCTGTATCGTGATCACGGAGCACCTATGGGTGCTTAGGGGGTGTGTTGAAGACCACCATGCCGACAGTTACGGAGCTCTGTTGAAACCTAACTTGTGGCCCGAGCATCAAAGGAGTGTGATTTTGCTATAAACCGCAATCCTGCAGAAGAAGCAATCAGATGAGTGCAGGTTCAAGTCCTAGGAAGACTAATAAAGGCCATAAAAATGTAAAAAAAATAAAATAATAATAATAAAAAAACAAAATAAAAACACCCCACTTTCCCCCTAGAATAAAAATATTTATTTATATATAAAAAAGTTGCGTGTGGTATCAAAGTATCCTTAAAAGTCCAATGTATCCAAGAATGGAATTAACCTACTAGGTAAACGAAGAAGAAAAATGGAAATGCCAAAAACTGCGTTTTTGTCTTGGTTACCCCAATGCCGTAAAAAGTAGTAAAAAATGTCACATCTATCCCTAAATAGAATCAATAAAGATGTTGTTTCACCCCACAAAAAACAGGTGTTAGTCATTTAGTTATAGGCTTCGCCCACACACATCCAGCCATAGGAAGAGCATTTCCAGGACAGCATGGGAGGGTTGGCTTTTTTGCGGTTTTAATGCATAAAACACCTTGCTGTGCCCCCCAGAGACACTAACATTCAATCAGCTATCACTGGGGGCCGACTCCCTTTGTGTACGGAAGGGCTGTAGCAATATGTCTCAGATCGTTCACAATTGACACATCACTCACGAACACCAGCGATACTCGCTGAGTAACGAGTATTGCAAATATTGTACTATCCATGCAAGTAACAAATAGTAATGAGTATACTCGCTCATCACTAATGAAGATGTTATGGGTGTCGAAAAATGGCAACACAATGAAAAACATTTTTTTTTTTTTTTTTTGTAAGAAATTTCCTTTTTTTAAATTATTTTTAACACCATGTACAAAAACAAACCAAAGCATACAGTAGAATTTAAGTCCTACAATCTCTGCAAACAGTGAATATATGTAACGTAGACAGTATTACTGCTATATGGAATATACTTGGCTCTGAAATTGACCAGTTCATGAAAGCCCATCAGACATCACAAGGTGACCAAATATTTATTAGACATGACTCTCTTGAGCGAAAAGCCTACTCTTGTAAAAGGATGGCAGGAACGAAGATTAAGTAAAAGCAGCCTAAGCCTAGTAGCCTGCACCTGTTCACACTTGCTTTAATTTGTTAGGTAGTGCTGGTAAGTTTTTCTTTTTTGCAGTTAATAAAGAAAAAAAAAACAGGACACTGGCCGCTAAACCTAAAACTAGACTCGCATTTCCTGTAGCCACATGGGCATTAGCTGCAAATGACTGACTCAAGCGTTGGAGAACTCTATTAGGGGAAGGTAGATAGGTTTATCATCATGACAACGGTCTCTGTGAAGGGAGGAGGAGGTGAGCTGTGACATCACCTATTGTGAATGGTGGATCCTGTGTTATCTACTGTATATAGAGGTGTTATCAGTCATTGTACAGGAGGAGGAGTAGAGCTGTGATATCACCTATTGTGAATGGTGGATCCTGTTATCTACTGTATATTGAGGTGTTATCAGTCATTGTACAGGAGGAGGAGGTGAGCTGTGACATCACCTATTGTGAATGGTGGATCCTGTGTTATCTACTGTATATAGAGGTGTTATCAGTCATTGTACAGGAGGAGGTGAGCTGTGACATCACCTATTGTGAATGGTGGATCTTGTATTATACACTGTATATAGAGGTGTTATCAGTCATTGTACAGGAGGAGGAGGTGAGCTGTGATATCACCTATTGTGAATGGTGGATCCTATGTTATCTACTGTATATTGAGGTGTTATCAATGATTGTACAGGAGGAGGTGAGCTGTGACATCTATTGTGAATGGTAGATCCTGTGTTATCTACTGTATATAGAGCTGTTATCAGTCATTGTACAGGAGGAGGTGAGCTGTGACATCTATTGTGAATGGTGCATCCTGTGTTATCTACGTATGTAGAGGTGTTATTAGTCATTGTATAGGAGGAGGAGGTGAGCTGTGACATCACTTATTGTGAATGGTGAATCCTGTGTTATCTACTGTATGTAGAGGTGTTATTAGTCATTGTATAGGAGGAGGAGGTGAGCTGTGACATCACTTATTGTGAATGGTGCATCCTGTGTTATCTACTGTATATAGAGGTGTTATCAGTCATTGTACAGGAGGAGGTGAGCTGTGACATCACCTATTGTGAATGGTGGATCTTGTATTATACACTGTATATAGAGGTGTTATCAGTCATTGTACAGGAGGAGGAGGTGAGCTGTGATATCACCTATTGTGAATGGTGGATCCTATGTTATCTACTGTATATTGAGGTGTTATCAATGATTGTACAGGAGGAGGTGAGCTGTGACATCTATTGTGAATGGTAGATCCTGTGTTATCTACTGTATATAGAGCTGTTATCAGTCATTGTACAGGAGGAGGTGAGCTGTGACATCTATTGTGAATGGTGCATCCTGTGTTATCTACGTATGTAGAGGTGTTATTAGTCATTGTATAGGAGGAGGAGGTGAGCTGTGACATCACTTATTGTGAATGGTGAATCCTGTGTTATCTACTGTATGTAGAGGTGTTATTAGTCATTGTATAGGAGGAGGAGGTGAGCTGTGACATCACTTATTGTGAATGGTGCATCCTGTGTTATCTACTGTATATAGAGGTGTTATCAGTCATTGTACAGGAGGAGGTGAGCTGTGACATCACTTATTGTGAATGGTGAATCCTGTGTTATCTACTGTATGTAGAGGTGTTATTAGTCATTGTATAGGAGGAGGAGGTGAGCTGTGACATCACTTATTGTGAATGGTGCATCCTGTGTTATCTACTGTATATAGAGGTGTTATCAGTCATTGTACAGGAGGAGGTGAGCTGTGACATCACTTATTGTGAATGGTGCATCCTGTGTTATCTACTGTATGTAGAGGTGTTATTAGTCATTGTATAGGAGGAGGAGGTGAGCTGTGACATCACTTATTGTGAATGGTGCATCCTGTGTTATCTACTGTATATAGAGTGTTATCAGTCATTGTACAGGAGGAGGTGAGCTGTGACATCACTTATTGTGAATGGTGAATCCTGTGTTATCTACTGTATGTAGAGGTGTTATTAGTCATTGTATAGGAGGAGGAGGTGAGCTGTGACATCACTTATTGTGAATGGTGCATCCTGTGTTATCTACTGTATATAGAGGTGTTATCAGTCATTGTACAGGAGGAGGTGAGCTGTGACATCACTTATTGTGAATGGTGCATCCTGTGTTATCTACTGTATGTAGAGGTGTTATTAGTCATTGTATAGGAGGAGGAGGTGAGCTGTGACATCACTTATTGTGAATGGTGCATCCTGTGTTATCTACTGTATGTAGAGGTGTTATTAGTCATTGTATAGGAGGAGGAGGTGAGCTGTGACATCACTTATTGTGAATGGTGAATCCTGTGTTATCTATTGTATACAGTGGGTACGGAAAGTATTCAGACCCCTTTACATTTTTCACTCTGTTTCATTGCAGCCATTTGGTAAATTTAAAAAAGTTATTTTTTTTTTCTCATTAATGTACATATTGACTGAAAAAAACAGAAATGTAGATGTTTTTGAAATTTATTAAAAAAGAAAACTGAAACATCACATGGTCATAAGTATTCAGACCCTTTGCTCAGTATTGAGTATTTGCACCTTTTGAGCTAGTGCAGCCATGAGTCTTCTTGGGAATGATGCAACACGTTTTTCTTCCTTGAACTTGGAATCCTCTGCCATTCCTCCTTGCAGATCCTCTCCAGTTCCATCAGGTTGGATGTAGAACATTGGTGGACAGCCATTTTCAGGTCTATCCTGAGATGCTCCATTGGGTTTAGGTCAGGGCTCTGGCTGGACCAGTCAGGAATGGTCACAGAGTTGTTCTGAAGCCACTCCTTTGTTATTTTAGCTGTGTGCTTAGGGTCATTGTCTTGTTGAAAGGTTAAGTCTGAGTTCCAGAGCACTCTGGAAGAGGTTTTCCTCCAGGATATCTCTGTACTTGGCCATATTCATGTCTCCTTCAATTGCAACCAGTTATCTTGTCCCTGCAGCTGAAAAACACCCCCATAGCATGATGCTGCCACCACCATGTTTCACTGTTGGGATTGTATTGGGCAGGTGATGAGCAGTGCCTCATTTTCTCCATACATACCGCTTAGAATTATAACCAAAAAGTTCTATCTTCGTCTCATCAGACCAGAGAATCTTATTTCTCTAGTCACCTTCCACGACAGCATAGGAGGTAGCCTCGCCACGCCCTAATTGGGACAGGAAGCAGAAGAGGTTAAAAGGACCCTCCCACCTCCCACTAGCCAGTGTCTTTCCTGTCCCCATGGGGCATGGAGAGGTTTTTTTTCTTTCTCCTATGCTGTGGTGGCCGGCAAGCTACAGCATACCTTTTTTGTCCTGGTTTTGGTCTCCAGCCGGGCAGCGTTGGTCGGGCTTCCGCTCCTCCTCCTGCTGCTCCCACGTATGTGGGACCGCTGCCCTGGCCCTCCGGATCCCCTCGGGGTGAAGTGGGCTGTGGGCTCCCTGGCCGGCGACCTCCCCTGTTCCGGAGCCCGCCGGCCGCTTCCCGCGCTTTCTTACTGTTCCAGCGCGACCGGAAGTGACGCCGGTGGGCGGGACTTCCGGTCACGCGCTCCCCGGCGGGAGCGTAGCGCTTCCGGGTTCCGGTGGCGGGACCCGGCGATCAGTATGCGGCCACGCCACCACTGCAGGTGGCCTGCCCAGGACCCGGTGCGGGAAGCGGGGAACTCGTTACAGACACTGGGGGGCAGGCCTTTCTTTAGGAAGGCTGCCCTGAAGACTCCTGAGCCACGGTAAGGTGCTGTCCTATGTGTGCTACTGGGTCTTCTCCTGCATCTGCAGTACCAGTGTTTCCCCTGCCACAGTGTATGTCTGCTGGAGTGTGGGGGGGAAGTCCTCTTTTCTGCCTATAGGCCGTTGTTCTTGTTGGTCCCCTTAACTGTGCTTTGGTTCAGGGGACAAGTCTGGCATCAGACTCCCTCTGGGAGGTCCGTTAAGGCCTGTTGTCCTGGTTGGGCTTCACACCCTAGCCTAGTGTATGGCATGAGATCCCGGGTTTTCCTGGAGATTCAGGCTTCCCTTTCCTCGTTCTCTCTGGTAGCTCCTTTTGAGGATGCTCCTGGGAGAGGGAAGGTCAGGTTCGGGTTTGGGCTGATGTCGCTCCATCCTCCACTGCCACTGAACTGAGTAGGTTCCTCTTCTACTTGGAGGACCTTGGGCTAGGGCCGGTCAGAGCTCTATGGGAAAGTTCTACAGTCTGGGGATGTTGGCGGCTTTGGAGCTGCCAGCCCAGTCAGCTTTCCAGTCCATTCTAACATCGTTCAGGATTGGAGCTTTCCTGAGAATTCCTTCAGGGGGTAATCCCAGTAGTTGGTTTCTCTCTTGGCATCTCTGATTCTCGGGGATGTCCCAGGGGGGGTGCAGGTCGGCATGTAGCTAACAAGACTGCGCTCCCCTTTGAGGCTGCCTCCCACCTGGGCCAGATGGGCTGCTTGGTTGTGGGCCTTCTGCCTTTGTCTAGGGGGGGCCTCTTTGTCTCCCGTTTGGGTGTACTCGGCCTCCGCATGTCTCCTGGGCGATGGTCAACTGGGCTCCCTTCAGGGGGCTCCCTAGGGTGAAGCTCCTTGTCTTCCTTCCCTTTCTCCGGTGAGCTTCCTGGGGTCTTGCAGATGCCTGGGTCCGTCTGGCACCCTGTATCTCTGTCTATCCGTCTCCGGTGGCTGACTTTGAGGAGTGCCTTGATGAGACTCTGCTCTCTACCCTTCATTGGGTTCTTGGTGTTTGGGCCTGGCCTTGTTGCCTTTATGGACCAGGCAACTGAGCGCAAGGCTCTTCCGGTGCGGCCTACCAGATGGTGGTCCCTTTGGCACTCGGTGCCTCGGACCTCCTAGCCAGGGGTCCTGGGCCGGTGGAGTTCCCTTGTAGGCCGTAGACTAGCTGTCCTCGTGCCTTGTCCGCTGCAGCTGCTGTACTCTGCCTCTCAGTGGTTCGGTGGGGGAAGGGGTAAAAGGGCGAACTCAGCCTTTCTTCCCCGGTCCTGTGTTTGAGCCTCCTACCCGAGGCACCACGGGCTCTAGTGGTATATTCGTATTTCCCAGGAGGCATTACGCCTCGGAATTCTCTGTGTTGGGCATTTTTGCCTGCTGCCCGCAGTGGGTTCTTGGACTGGTCTCCCTGAGATCAGTAAATGCTTTGTGGTGTTCTCCCCCAGTGGCTGACTTCGCCGCTTGCCGGGGGTTCTGAGGGTCTTTCCGAAGACCTCCTCATCGTGTTCGAGTCGCCTCCTCCGCCTGCTCTCCGGGTTCCTACCCTGCCCTCTCAGGCTACTTAGGTTCTTTTGTACTCCGGGGTTCAGGATCTCCTTCGCCCGACGGTCTTCTCGTCTGTCCGGGCTGTGAGGAGGGGTTGGGGGCTTTCCCGGCTCTTCTTGGTCGAACTAGCCCTCTGGAGGGGCTTGTGTCCTCGTCGGCTTCCAACGCCTCCCCCTTCGTGTTTTTTTGTCGTTTCAATATTCTATTGATCGCTCCTGTGATTGCGTGGGCAGGGCTACGCCACCAGATGGCTCCAATCGACTGGACTGACGCATACTGCGGGTGCCCATTCTCCCTCACCCCAGATGCTCCTCAGGTTCACAATCCTGTGCAGAGGAACAGTCCTCCGCTTTCTTTTCATGGGCTTTCTCGTCGGGTTCTCCTCGGCTCCGGGGTTTCTCGACCCTTATGGCGGAGGTCGTTGCTTTCCTATTGGATTGCAGCCTCTGTCTGGGATCATTGCCGTTCTCCATCCCGCCTGTCAGGTGGGCTCGGGCTCACTCAGGTTCTTTTGGTCCATGTCTTGTCCTGTTGGGGCAGACTGTCGTCCTCTGAATCCCCGGGTTCGTCTCCCGGGGATTGCCTCCTCATCCCTCTGGTAGTTGAATGCCAACGACCTGCTTTTAGGGGTGGCCTGGGTTTTGACTCCCCTGGTGGCTTTCCCTAGGGATGCCAACCTAGGTGGGGGGGGGGGCGGTGGTCGCCCTCTCCAAGGAGTCTGGGGTCTCGTCTTCAATTCGCGGTCCTCTGTTCACTGGGAACTGAGAGTGGTACTTGAGGTCCTTCTTGCTGTTCGTGTTCCTTTCCGGGGATGGGCCATTCTAGAGAGTGACTGCTGTGGCGGCAACCATGGAGCGGTGAATCCTGCCCTGTACCCCATACACCCAGCGGTGGCTGTGGGTTCAGTTCCTAAGCTGTACATATCATCCAAGTCATAATCTATGGATGACACATGCTGGCTACAGGCTCTCCCCCTAGCAGGGCCCGTTCCCTGGCAATTGTGGGCCACTAGCCATTGGGCGATGCTGTATGTATTCATCCGTCCGCATTCCTCCTTCCTTCTGTAGTCCGCCTGATAGGATCCCTACCCCTTCAGGCGGGTTTTTCAGCCTCCGGGAGGTCCTCCCGGGAAGGGGGAGCCTGGTCCAAGCGGTGTTCTGCTCCCTGGTCGCCAGTTGGGATGCCCGGAGCTCGTCCTTTTTTGCTTCCCGTGCGATTCATACTGTAGCAGCCTATGTCTCCCTGAACCTCGAGTTGAGGCCTGGGTGGGGGATGGACCTCTTTCTCCCAGACTGGGGTTTTTTCTTATTGCTTCTGGCTTCCTGTTCCCCTTCTCCCTTCTCGTGAGATTCCTGGGGAGGGTCTGGTAAGGAGTCCACACTGTTCTTACCCCCTTACCCCTCTATGGCCGAGGTGGTATTGGTTCATCCTACTCATGGCACTCTAGGTCAGTGGACCAGTCCTTTTGCATTCGGACCTCGGCTTGCTATCTCGTGGTCTTCTGTTCCTTCGGATCCACGGCAGCTCAACTTAGCTGCAGGGTTTCTGAGGGCCAGGGCTGAGGCCTCTGGGCCTGTCGGCCGAGTTGGTGGCCTCCTTGCGGACGTTCCGCATTCCGGTCACTTCGGCACTTTGTCATGCGGGTGTGAAGAGTTTTTTCTCCTAAATGTGGTTGAGGCCGGCGTCTTCGATCCGGCACTTTGTACGTGCCGGGTTCGGCGTTCGGTTCTAGGTTTGCCACAGATTTGGCAATTCTTCGCTGTTTTGGCGATGCTTGGGGTCTGCTTGTCGTGTTTGTTCATGGACTCCGCTTCTTCCGCCCTCCTGGGTCCTCATTGTTGGCCTGACTGGGTTTTCTCGCCCTTCCTTTTAGACCTCTGTCCTCCTGTGATATCCGTTGTTGTCTAACCAGTTGGCGTTTCTGCTGGCGATTGCTTCTGCCCGATGTGTTGGGGGGCTTCAGGCTTTCTCTGGCCAGGACCCGTCGTTGTCTGTCCTGGATGACTGCTTTGTCCTTCACCTGGACCCTTCGTTTCTTCCCGAGGTCGTCTCGGCCTTCTTTCGCTCCCAGTGGATGTTTCTTCCTACCTTTTGTCAACTTCCGCGGACTCCGTTGGTGGTGAACTTTCTTTATTTTGCTGTCCATAGTGCAGTGCTCTGGAGTGTGGGCGTCCTGGCGTGTGGCTCTATATGTTGCCCGGTCTTTTGGTCGTCATACGGGCAAGGCAATGGCTATACGTACTTTCGCCTCCTGGTTTCGGAATGTCTTTCCGGACTCCTTCCTTTCCCAGCTGTTCCTGCTCGTTTCTCCAGTTTTCCCTCTGTCTCCTGGGAGGAAAGGGGCTGGGGCTTCTCCAGAGCAGATTTGCTAAGCTGCTTCCTGGGGTTCATTGCATGCTTCCCGAAGCTTTACTGTCTGGCCCTGGCTTCCCCTGGGGTTTTGGCTTTTGGCAGGATAGTCCTGCAGGCTGTAGTCCCACCCTAAGTATTAGTTCGTTGGTATCCCTCCTATGCTGTCGTGGAAGGTGACTAGAGAAAATAGAATTATTCTTACCGTTAATTCGGTTTCTAGGAACCTTCCACAACAGCACTTATTTCCCTCCCTATATTCCTCGATTTTTCCTGGAATGTATTACTGTTATTATTGCTCTCAGGCTATGGTTCTTTGTAAGACACTGGCTAGTGGGAGGTGGGAGGGTCCTTTTAACCTCTTCTGCTTCCTGTCCCAAATAGGGCGTGGCGAGGCTACCTCCTATGCTGTCGTGGAAGGTTCCTAGAAACCGAATTAACGGTAAGAATAATTCTATTTTCTCATAGTCTGGGAGTCCTTCATGTGTTTCTTTACAAACTCTATGCGGGCTTTCATATGTCTTGCACTGAGGGGAGGCTTCTGTTGCGCCACTCTGCCATAAAGGCCCGACTGTTGGAGGGATGCAGTGATAGTTGACTTTGTGGAACTTTCTCCCATCTCCCTACTGCATCTATGGAGCTCAGCCACAGTGATCTTGGGTTTCTTCTTTACCTCTCACCAAGGCTCTTCTCCCACAATTGCTCAGTTTGGCTGGACGGCCACATCTAGAAAGACTTCTGGTGGTCCCAAACTTCTTCCATTCAAGGATTATGGAGTCCACTGTGCTCTTAGGTACCCTGAGTACTGCAGAAATTCTTTTGTAACCTTGGCCAGATCTGTGCCTTGCCACAATTCTGTCTCTGAGCTCCTTAGGCAGTTCCTCAGACCTCATGATTCTCATTTGGTCTGACATGCACTGTGAGCTATGAGGTCATATATGGACAGGCGTGTGCCTTTCCCAATCAGGTCCTATCAGTTTAATTAAACACAGCTGGACTCCAATGAAGGAGTAGAACCATCTCAAGGAGGATCACAAGGAAATGCTGATCATGTGACTTAAATATGAGTGTCTGAGCAAAGGGTCTGAATACTTATGACCATGTGATATTTCAGTTTTTCTTTTTTAGTAAATTTGCAAAAATTTCTACATTTGTGTTTTTTGTTTTTTTTTCAGTCAACACGGGGTGCAGAGTGTGCATTAGTGAGAAAAAATGAACTTTTTTGTTTACTAAATGGCTGCAATGAAACAAAGTGAAAAATTTAAAGGCATTTGAATACTTTCCGTACCCACTGTATATAGAAGCATTACCGATCACTGTAATGCCGCCTGTGATAATAACGACACTGGTGAAAACTCTTCTGTACAGAACATGAAGTATGAGCTGGTATAAGGCGTAGTGGTCATTGTGAAAATTGCAAGAGTTCAGAAATTTTTTTAATGTAGTTATTGATGGGAAACAAAATTGAAAAAATATCCAATCAACAGAAAAACCTGTGTTAAACAAAAGGTGATTTTCTGATGACTTGTTGTCTTTTATTGTAATGTGCCTTCTGTTATTCCCAGCTGCTGTCCTGCGTCTGTTCAGCCATGATTCTCCGTCGTCATCTAATGGTCTGGAAAGTATTTGCACCAAAGTAAGTGAGACCTATAAACATTATCTACTGTTACAGAACTCCAGAATAATTCAATGTAATCGGTCAGCAGGGTTTTTCATGGAATCTGAGAGCAGCCTGGCTCCTGCTGCTTGGTGGAGTTGTCATAAAATCCCTGTTTTCTCCTGTGGATCTAGCAGTGCTCAGAGTTCTGAGCTGTCTTTAACGCCTCCCACATCCCTGATTGGTTCCTCTGTACACTGTGCATTGTAAGTGACCAATCAGTGATGGGGGCGGGTTAAACAACTTAGCTGGACTTTCTGGCATGATACACCTAGTCCTGCAGTGATAATCTCCTGCTGATAAAACACTGATTGTATTGAAACTATAGCAAGCTGCTGAGAAAGTAACACATGCTTGGAATCAGGCTCTTTTTCTCTACATCATGTTGCTCTCAGATTAACTGTTGACAGATTCCCTTTAAAAACCGCACATATACATTTTTTTTTCCTTCACAAAATATGAATATGTTAAAATAGTGATTAATCTTGTTTATGCCACATTTCAACAGACCTTACAAAGCGATTGGGACACTGAAAGTATGGATACAGTATTGGTAAATGTAAAGAAAATAGATCTAGTCCTCCAGAGCTGCATTCACAATTCCAGCTGCTGCAGACAGGAATACATACCATGCTATTCTAACAAATTGGACACAAACTTAGAAAATCGGCAATCTGAGCTGGGCAGAACTTAGGTTATGTTGGGCAGACACCATTGTCATGTTGTGTGTTTTTCTGTTTCTCCAGGTTCCTGTTTGAAGGTTTGGGCTTCGTAGTCACCAGCCTCTTCCTCCTTTTTGGGATTGGACTGGTTTTAAGGGTCGACTGTGCGGTCAGTAATTGGTTCAAGAACCTGATTGTGCAGCAGGACAGGTAGCGCTGGAGAAGATGGAGACGATCGAGGTGTTATCAGACTGCCAGAGACTAGAATTCACTCAGTGCCTGGAGGACGGTTGTACGCACACATTTCAGAACCTCGGACTCTTCGGCATCGAGGGTCTGGACGGAGCTGCACTGCTAAATATCTTTTTTTATCCTTTTGGAAACTAAGGCCATCATATCCAGACATCAGTATAAAAGTGCTGTTAACATCTGGGCATTTTGCACAATGGTTACAAAGAACCTCGCCATGGACCCAGTGTAACGGCACAATCCATGTGACACAACCTTATAATGATCTTGCGGTGCCGACTTATGTGAGCAGCAAAGGACAGATAGCGGGCAGCTAATCGAGGACCTGCAAGCTGCCACTATGGTGATGGGAAAATAATGCCAAGGATTTTAAAGGATTAAAGAAATTGTTTCGTGTCTTTGATTTGATTTTGACCAAGAGCCCATGCTGGGTATATCCTGTGTATAAAATTGGCAAAGCAAAGGGTCAGCTTTACACCCTTAAGAATATTTGCCATTACTGATCATCTGAAATGATCAGCGTGTGACCATCTCCTGGTGCTGCTTATCTCCCGTACCATCTGATCCAGTCATTTGGAGTCCTGTCACCTCTTAGGTAGATGCTTGGCTCTAAACCAAAAAACAATCGGCACAAAAATGACAAAACCCCAGACTAAGTAAAAACAATTATTGACAAAATGGATTATAATGAATCACAGTGTTTTTTTTTTTTTTTCTCACGTCTTCTATTCTTTTTATTATTTTTTCCAATTAGTTAACTGATTTCTTTTTAATTTTTTTAACTCAACATTTTAAGCTCCTGCCTCTTCTTATCTGTCACCATCGTTACACTGGTATATAGCAGCGTTTGTGTCAGACATTGGCTCGCACCTCCCGCACTCCACATACACAGAGTCTAAAGGTCTCGTTACACTTGACGACGCACCAACGATCCCGATAGCGATCCGACCTGCCAGGATCGCTGGTGCGTCGCTGTCGGGATCGCTAGTGAGATGTCAAACAGTCAGATCTCGTCAGCGTCGCAGCAACGATCCGGAACAATACGGAGGTCGTTGGGACTCTGTTTCTAGACCTGTAGTATTGAGATCGTTGGTCGTTGTCCCTGTCACACACAGTGATGTGTGCTGCCCAGCGGGACCCCAACGATCAAAAAATGGTTCAGAACAGTTTGTAACGAGCAGCAATCTCACAGCAGGGGCCTGATCGCTGCTACGTGTAACATATAACGAAGTCGCTGTTGCATCACAAAATTCGTGACTCAGCAGCGATCTTGCTCGTGATCTCGTTTAGTGTGACAGGGGCTTAACATTCTTTTTTTGATCATTCAATATTAACCCTGAGGCCCTGTGTAGAGGACGTGCTTCTTTTGTATGCAGAAAATCTGCTCATGTTGAGAGTTCAAGCAAAATTGATGTAATTTGATGAAAACTTCTGCCCACTGTGTGTTTAAAGATGCAGTAATACTGCTTTTTTGGTGATTATTTTTTTAAACGGTCTCTTGTCATGTAATTTTTAAATATGATACTGATAGTATCTTTGAATAGTGCTTGGGCAAACCTTTTAGAATATGCAAAAAATTGTTACTGTACCCATTGTAATTCTCTTGCTGCAAGCACCATCACACTCAGCGGGCAGCTGCTTCACTAGTCCTGTTCACTGCTGAATACCCTGCAGTATGCAAACGTTCATTTTTGATTCACTCCTTCCCAGACAGCTATTCCCTCCCCCGTGCTCTGTGTCTCACTTTCATTTTAATTTTCCTATGGTGCTCCTGAGGAGGGAGAGGGAGAGACTACAGGCACGTTCCCAACCAAGCTATCAGAAAAGGCAATCTCCTACATTTGTTGCTCAGAGCAAGCAGTGCTGTCTGTGAGAGATTCTATGTGTTTATTTGAACATTTGTTTTGCTGTATACAAGGAGAGCAGACAGGATACAGCCCCCCCTATGTGATTGATTTCTACTGAACTTTCCTTGTGTGCTTGCAGAGGAGGGCACTGCAAAGATGTCACTATATGAATATTCCTTCCTTGGGGAGTGAGCAGCAGAGAAGTAAGTCATCACTCACTGTGGTTGACAAATGGAGTGAATCTCTATATTTGCAATTTACAGAGGGTAGAGGGGGAAAGTATAAATAAATGAAATACATGAATAGAAAGATTTTTGACCTGGCAGATTACCTTTAAAGCATGTAGATACCACAATTGTCCTGTTTTTTTTAAAAGGTTATAATCCAATTGGACAACCCCTTCTTAAAGGGAACCTGACAGCTGATACATTCTGCCTCATACACCAGACACTGCACAATTTCAGTCTTTGTTTTAAGAAAGTCATGTAGGTGGGTCACTCGTGGCTTAGCTCCACTTGCTGCCAATGACTGACAGTTCTCTGCCTATATAAGCGCAAATGAAGAGACCTGTCACTCAAGGGGAGTGGGCAGGGAGCAGCCAGCTGGAGCCCACCTGTCCAACCCTTGGTTCAGGCAGCATGTATCACAGCTTAGTATTTATCAGCACTGCATTATTTAGCTCCACACTTTCTGCCTTCTCCCCCGTGGCGTAGGATCACATACCTGTCTTCATGTGTGTAGTTTAAGTTGCGCACAACCTCTGCAATCACCAATGATTTATTTTGACCTGCAGTCGTTATGTCACACGTCCCCTGTCGTATGAGATGTGTCCTCATTTGATGTGAATACATTCTTCACACTGAAATTCATTATGATCCTATTTGTTAATTAATTTAATAAAGCATATACTTTTTTACTTACAGTGTGCTATTTTGTGGTGGTTGTACCAATTTTTTGTGTGTGTTTATTACTGGCAGCCAATTTCATTGAAATGTACAAATAAAAGGACCCATAATTAGCAATTCCGATCATTAATCATTTCTGAGTATGCAGGCATATATTGTATATATCCTAACTCATACCCATTACTACTGTTTTCCCTCGAAAATAAGCCCTAGCATGATTGGATTTTTGGAGTGTGCTTGAATTATAAGCCCTAGTCCAAAAATGAGCCTTACTTACAACAGGAGGGGGCAAACTGGGCAACTCTTCAGGGCCCCCACTCTCTTAGGGGCCCTCAACATTTCTGTTCCAAGGTTAAGACTACTTAAGGACCCTTAGTGAAATCTTGGTCATGTGCCAATGAAGTCACCAAATGTCCTTTAACTGTTGGAGTCTAGAGGAACTGAAAAGGAGGCGATAGATGCTAGAATAAGACATCCCCTGAAAATAAGGCCTGACCTATCTTTCAGAGCAAAAAATTATTTGACACTTTATAATTTTTGAAGAAACACTAGCAGAGATGAGCAAAAAAATGTCCGCTGGACCCCGGGCCAATAGTCTGAGGCCACAGAACGTCCTAAGACCTGCTGCATCTTTTGATTTCTGGGGCCCACACACCATTGTCTGGTCTCCGGTAGCCATGGACCACAGACGAGGCTACTGGATCAGAACCCGGCAAACCTTTTTTGCTTAACTCTAAGGCCCCTTCACACCACAGTTTTTCCCTGATCAGGTTCGATCAGGTTTGTGTGTCAAAACCAGGAGAGGAACTTGCAGAGAAAAACTATCATTGAAAGATTGACACCTGCTCTGAGTTTTGGAGACACTCCTGGTTTTGATACAGAAACCTGATCGAACCTGATCAGGAAAAAAATGCGGTGTGAAGGGGGCCTAACCGGTAATTCCACTGTTCACTGTTACATTAGGATCATCAGGCTTCAGGAGAAGGTTATATGTACCAATTGCCGGAATTAAAAACATTTTCTAAATGTTTACAAAAGAGGGCTCAAGTGTCTGTAATGATTCCCCCCCCAAAAGGACTAAACTTTCTAGCGTGGTTTTGAGACACGCAGAATGGGAACCCACTAACCTCGCTGTGAAAGCGCACAATGTCAGTCTTTGTATACCCAGCGATGTTGCGCACTTTACCAAACTGTTGCCAAAAGGCTGGAAACACACTATCCTACTTACATGTGAGTCTCTCGGACGAGACGCGGATCAGTGACCCTGAACGGCCTCTCCCTCTCTGGACGGGAGTGTGATGCTGCACAAAAACACAATCAGGTGACACTCCCGTCCAGACAGGGAGAGGCCATTCAGGGTCACTGATCTGCGTCTCATCCGAGAGACTTACATGTAAGTAGGATAGTGTGTTTCCACCCAAAGGGTAACATCATTGGATCGGTTACTCTTTATTAATTGCTTAGAAAAGAATGTGGTAGTGCTGGATTATACAAAAAGTAAGATCTTGCTCCTTTACTGTGAGAAGGATTGTATGATTGGACTCTGTAGAGCGGGATCCAACAATCCTCCAAGATCAAACTCTGCATTTGCAATAAAGTTGTCTCATTTTATGATAGATGTTCCAGGCCTCTTGTAAATAGATATTGAGAAAAATCTCCAGTATGGGGCTGCTCCCTCTTGTCTGGTGAGTGATAGTACTATTTAACCTGAAAGATGCCTGATTTTCTGCAGCTATTATGCAATGTCGGTGTGCAGACTCATCAGACAGCTCACGATTCTCTGGAGACAGGAAGCCGCAGACAGTGACTCTAGTCAGTCACACAACTGTCGTGGGACAAAAATCTGTATTGTCCTTAAAGGAAACCTGACCTCTAAAAATGAGCCCCCAGGCTCTTTTAACCTGTCCCTGCACCATGTTAATACATTTCTAGGCATCCCTTTGTGTTATTAATGCGCTATAGTAAAGTTTCTAAAATCTTTTATGGCTTAGGATCCATTCACATTGTGCGTTTTTGGTCTGTTTTTGCTCATCAGTTTTTGTAGCCATAACCAGGATTGGTTGACAAATACAGAAGTGGTGATGTGTTTCTATTATACTTTTCCTCTGATTGTTCCACTACTGGTTTTGGCTACAAAAATTGATGAGCAAAAACAGACCAAAAATGCGGTGTGTGAATGGAGCCTTAAAAGCAAGCGCAATGTGTGAATGCTAAATAGTGAAATGCATTGACTTGACTGGGACAACCAGCGTCACTGCATTCCACTGCAAATAGCGGATCCGTACAAAGCGGGTCAATAGCGCAGTGTGTGAACGTAGCCTAACACTGAGCAGTGTGCAAAGGGTGCTGACATTCACCCAATAGGACGAACATATGGAAATGCCAAAGGATAACTTGACCAATGATGATGTTACAATGTTTGTCCAAGAAAATGCCTGTATACTGTAGGTTTAAGACAATGATGTAATAAACACATGGGAGATTGGGATACCAGCTGCTTCTGATGCTGGTCTGTCTCTGGGGGCCGCTCTGTTACGTATGTATGAGATCTCAATGTTAATTTGGAGCACACACACAAAGGTCTTATACGTCCCATGCTAAATGGCGGAGACAAGCGCCCTCCAGCCGGAGTCCTCCGGATTCAGCGATCACTCCTTTTAATTGCTTCATGTCTTTGGAAAACCCCAAGTGGTAAAAAAATTAAAAAAAATAAGTTGTGTGCAGGGATCGTCCAGGCCGCACATTCTTGGTGCAAGGCGATGCTGGGGTCAGTCAGAGTCGCTGTCTGAGCAACTAATCTTATTCCACTCATGGACTGAAGCCAGTGGCGTAACTTCAGGCTCAGGGGCCCTGATGCGAAAGCTCCAATGGGGCCCCCAAATATTGCAAATCTTTAAAGGTACCGTCACACAGGGACATATCGCCGGCGATATTGCCGGGGATCGCGGGAACGCGCATCCCTGACAACATCGCCGGTGAGATGTCACACTGAGCAACTTACCGGCGATGTCGCCGGCTAGTTGCCGCGGCTATCGCTCGCTGAGTTACCCAGCGAGCGATAACCCGCAATGTAGTAGATAGGCGGAATCGCCCGTAACATTGCGGATTGCCGCGTTACACAGGGCGATCAGGCAGAATCGCCTGAGCAACATCGCCAGGTTTCCCAACATTGTTGGGAAACCTGGCGATGTGACTCAGGCAATTCATCGCCTGATTATCGCCCTGTCACACGCGGCAATTTGCCGGCGATGTTGCCGCAACCTGGCCACGCCTCTCAGTTGCCGGCAACATCGCCGGCGATATTTCCCTGTGTGACGGTACCTTAATAGCAATAGTCTTTTTCTATAGGCCAAAGGGACTTTAGGGGGCCCCCTAGGCTTCAGGGCCTGGGTGCAATCGCAACCCCTGCACCTGTTGTAGTTACGCCCCTGACTCAGGCCATGTGCACACGATCAGTATTTGATGAGTTTTTTACCTCAGGATTTGTAGACAAAACCAGGAGTGGAGCAATCAGAGGAAAAGTATAATAGAAACATGTCACCACTTCTGTATTTATCACCCACTCCTGGTTTTGGCTACAAATCCTGAGGTAAAACCTCACCAAATACTCAGCGTGTGCCCAAGGCCTAAAGCCATTTTCTTTACATCAGATATTTTGCTGCAATTCTGGCGCTAAAAAGTCGCATAAAAAGTGCAGAGAGCACAGTGCATCACAGTGTGAACATGCTGCAATATTTCCTGAATGAACGACGAGGAGGATCTGCCATTGAAAACAAGTGAGAGACGGATTGGGGGCGACTGTCAGAAGGATTTGGTGCAGATTATTCCCTGAAATATACATGAAAGAAAACAGTGGTGATGGAATGGTTAATCAGACGCCAGTCGGTCCTCCAGCCGCTAGATGGCGCTGACGGCTCCTCCGCCTCGGCCGACACCTCCAGCCTCTGCTCTCCGCTCCTCCAGCTGTAGGTGCTGCTGTCGGCGCTTGTGCCCGGGAGGAGCAGGTGAGTGGCTGCTCTATGGTGTCAGTGCCCGGGAGCAGGGGCAGCTGCTACAACACTGCACCGGAGCCAGGGAAACTAGGAGAAAGCCGAGCCGTCAGCTGCGTAGAGGCTGTGTTGTGTGTCACGTGTCTTGTTGTTGTGTGCAATGTTAGTGTATGTGCAGTGGTTGTGTGCAGTGTTAATATGTGTGCAGTGGTTGTGTGCAGTGTTAGTGTGTGTGCAGTGTTAGTGTGTGTGCAGTGGTTGTGTGCAGTGTTAGTGTGTGTGCAGTGGTTTGTGTGCAGTGTTAGTGTGTGTGCAGTGGTTGTGTGCAATGTTAGTGTGTGTGCAGTGGTTGTGTGCAATGTTAATGTGTGTGCAGTGGTTGTGTGCAGTGTTAGTGTGTGTGCAATGTTAGTGTGTGTGCAGTGGTTGTGTGCAATGTTAGTGTGTATGTTGTGTGCAATGTTAGTGTGTGTGTGGGCATGTGTGTGTGCAATGTTAGTGTGTGTGCAGTGGTTGTGTGCAATGTTAGTATGCTGTGTGCAGTGGTTGTGTGGCAGTGTTAGTGTGTGCAATGTTATGTGTGTGCAGTGGTTGTGTGCAGTGTTAGTGTGTGTGCAGTGGTGTGTGTGTGTGTGCATTTAGTGTGTGGTGTTGATGTAGTGTGTGCAGTGTTAGTGTGTGTGCAGTGGTTGTGTGCAATGTTAGTGTGTGTGCAGTGGTTGTGTGCAGTGTTAGTGTGTGTGCAGTGTTAGTGTGTGTGCAGTGTTTAGTGTGTGTGCAGTGGTTGTGTGCAATGTTAGTGTGTGTGTGGTTGTGTGCATGTTAGTGTGTGTGCAGTGTTAGTGTGTTGTGCATGTTGTTGTGCAGTGGTTGTGTGCAATGTTAGTGTGTGTGCAGTGGTTGTGTGATGTTAGTGTGTGCAGTGGTGTGTGCAATGTAGTGTAGTGTGCATGTTGTGATGTTAGTGTGCAGTGGTTGTGTCATTAGTGTTGTGAGTGTTAGTGTGTGTGCAGTGGTTTAGTGTGTTGCAGTGTTAGTGTGTGTGCAGTGGTTGTGTGCAGTGTTAGTGTGTGTGCAGTGGTTGTGTGCAATGTTAGTGTATGTGCAGTGTGTGTGTGTGCAGTGGTTGTGTGCAATGTTAGTGTGTGTGCAGTGTTAGTGTGTGTGCAGTGGTTGTGTGCAGTTTAGTGTGTGTGCAGTGGTTGTGTGCAATGTTAGTGTCTGTGCAGTGGTTGTGTGCAGTGTTAGTGTGTGCAGTGGTTGTGTGCAATGTTAGTGTGTGTGCAGTGGTTGTGGCAGTGTTAGTGTGTGTGCAGTGTTAGTGTGTGCATGGTTGTGTCAATGTTAGTGTGTGTGCAGTGGTTGTGTGCAATGTTAATGTGTGTGCAGTGGTTGTGTGCAGTGTTAGTGTGTGTGCAATGTTAGTGTGTGTGCATGGTTGTGTCAGTGTTAGTGTGTGCAGTGGTTGTGTGCAATGTAGTGTGTGTGGCAGTGGTTGTGTGCAATGTTAATGTGTGTGCAGTGGTTGTGTGCAGTGTTAGTGTGTGTGCAGTGGTTGTGTGCAATGTTAGTGTGTGTGCAGTGGTTGTGTGCAGTGTTAGTGTGTGCAGTGTTAGTGTGTGTGCAGTGGTTGTGTGCAATGTTAGTGTGTGTGCAGTGGTTGTGTGCAGTGTTAGTGTGTGTGCAGTGTTAGTGTGTGTGCAGTGTTAGTGTGTGTGCAGTGGTTGTGTGGAATGTTAGTGTGTGTGCAGTGGTTGTGTGGAATGTTAGTGTGTGTGCAGTGGTTGTGTGCAATGTTAGTGTGTGTGCAGTGGTTGTGTGCAATGTTAGTGTATGTGCAGTGGTTGTGTGCAATGTTAGTGTGTGTGCAGTGGTTGTGTGCAGTGTTAGTGTGTGTGCAGTGTTAGTGTGGAATGTTAGTGTATGTGCAGTGGTTGTGTGCAGTGTTAGTATGTGTGCAGTGGTTGTGTGCAGTGTTAGTATGTGTGCAGTGGTTGTGTGCAATGTTAGTGTATGTGCAGTGGTTGTGTGCAATGTTAGTGTGTGTGCAGTGGTTGTGTGCAATGTTAGTGTGTGTGCAGTGTTAGTGTGTGTGCAGTGGTTGTGTGCAGTGTTAGTGTATGTGCAGTGGTTGTGTGCAATGTTAGTGTATGTGCAGTGTTAGTGTGTGTGCAGTGGTTGTGTGCAATGTTAGTGTCTGTGCAGTGGTTGTGTGCAGTGTTAGTGTGTGTGCAGTGGTTGTGTGCAATGTTAGTGTGTGTGCAGTGGTTGTGTGCAATGTTAGTGTGTGTGCAGTGGTTGTGTGCAGTGTTAGTTTGTGTGCAGTGTTAGTGTGTGTGCAGTGGTTGTGTGCAGTGTTAGTATATGTGCAGTGGTTGTGTGCAATGTTAGTGTATGTGCAGTGTGTGTGTGCAGTAGTTGTGTACAGTGTTAGTGTGTGTGCAGTATTAGTGTGTGTGCAGTCGTATGCGGTGTTTCTGTGTGTGCAGTGGTTGTGTGCGGTGGCAGTGTGTGTGCAGTGGCAGTGTGTGTGCAGTGGCAGTGTGTGTGCAGTGGTTGTGTGCGGTGGCAGTGTGTGTGCAGTGGTTGTGTGCGGTGTTAAGGTACCTTTACACGCGGCAACTTTTCTAGGAATTTCACTGGCAATTTGCTGGTTGCAGTGAAATCATGGACACATTGTTCCATTTTGTGGCTGTGTACAAATGTAACAATGTGTCCATGATTTCACTGCAACCAGCAAATTGCCAGTGAAATTCCTAGAAAAGTTACCACGTGTAAAGGTACCCTTAGTGTATGTGCAGTGGTTGTGTGCGGTGTTAGTGTATGCGCAGTGGTTGTGCGGTGGCACTGTGTGTGCACTGGTTGTGTGTGCGGTGGCACTGTGTGAGCAGTGGTTGTGTGTGCGGTGGCACTGTGTGAGCAGTGGTTGTGTGTGCGGTGGCACTGTGTGAGCAGTGGTTGTGTGTGCGGTGGCACTGTGTGAGCAGTGGTTGTGTGTGCGGTGGCACTGTGTGAGCAGTGGTTGTGTGTGCGGTGGCACTGTGTGAGCAGTGGTTGTGTGTGCGGTGGCACTGTGTGAGCAGTGGTTGTGTGTGCGGTGGCACTGTGAGCAGTGGTTGTGTGTGCGGTGGCACTGTGTGAGCAGTGGTTGTGTGTGCGGTGGCACTGTGTGAGCAGTGGTTGTGTGTGCGGTGGCACTGTGTGAGCAGTGGTTGTGTGTGCGGTGGCACTGTGTGAGCAGTGGTTGTGTGTGCGGTGGCACTGTGTGAGCAGTGGTTGTGTGTGCGGTGGCACTGTGTGAGCAGTGGTTGTGTGTGCGGTGGCACTGTGTGAGCAGTGGTTGTGTGTGCGGTGGCACTGTGTAAGCAGTGACACTGTGTGAGCAGTGGTTGTGTGTGCGGTGGCACTGTGTGAGCAGTGGTTGTGTGTGCGGTGGCACTGTGTGAGCAGTGGTTGTGTGTGCGGTGGCACTGTGTAAGCAGTGACACTGTGTGAGCAGTGGTTGTATACGGTGGCAATGTGTGTGCACTGGTTATGTGTTACCAGTGGTTGTGTGCGGTGGCACTGTGTGCAGTGGTTGTATGCGGGAGCAGTGGTTGTGTGCACTGGCAGTGTGTGTGTGTGGTGACACTGTGAGAGCAGTGGTTGTATGCGGTGACTGTGTGTGTGCAGCAGCCTACATCTGTAGGAGGGGAAAGCTGATGCTGATTGGCTGTAGGATGTAACAATGTCATGTGATTCCTGGGAGAGGTAGTGCTGGAACATTATCGGAGGGATGGAGAAGTGAAAAACCTCTTTAAGGCTACAGTCAGACTGTGCATGTCTTTTTTTTTCTCCTTCGTTTTCTACATTTTTAGCTGCAAAATGGAGGAGAAAAAAACGCACCCAAAAAAAGGATTAGTTTTTGGATGTGTTTTGTGATCTGTTTTTGACTACTGCGTTTATTTCTCCATTTTGATGGGCTGCTATGGGAAAAACTACAGAGATTGACATGTCATTTTCCAAAACGGAGCTCTCCAAAATTGAAAAAACAAATCACTTTAAAAGAGCCCGGTCTGATGGTGTAAATGAAAACCCATAGACTTTACTGGGATGTCATTTGAGTGATCCGTTTTCTGCAGGAAACGGATTGAAAACCGCACAGTGTGAATGTAGCCTTACTGAGAATCCATCAGTCGGTTCACGGGTCTCACAGGAGAGGTTTTTTTGTTTGCGCTATTGTTAATTTTTGTCTGAGCTCTTCGTAGCTGACTGACCACATCAAAGTTGAATGTGCACGAGTCTGTAAAAGGCAAATGGCACAAATTCTTTAAGGAAACCAAATTACAACTATGATTTGATCTTTCAATACATAAATTTAAGAATAAACAGTCCCCAAAAGAGGACAACTCCCCACCCCAAGACAAATGTTTATTTTAATCCTAAATCTCATCTATTTACTGCAGTAATCTAATCTACCGTATATACTCGTGTATAAGCCGACCCGAGTATACGCCGACCCCCCTACTTTTGCCCCCAAAATCTGAGAAAACCTATTGACTCGTGTATAAGCCGAGGGTGGACCCCAGCACAGGTATATAGCCCCCAGCAGTGTGGTATACAGGCCTCCCCAGTGGTAGTATACAGCAACCCCAGTGGTAGTATACAGCAGCCCCAGTGGTAGTATACAGCAGCCCCAGTGCTAGTATACAGCAGCCCCAGTGGTAGTATACAGCAGCCCCAGAGGTATTTACAGCAGCCCCAGAGGTACAGTGCCTACAAGTAGTATTCAACCCCCTGCAGATTTAGCTGGTTGACACATGCGGAATTAACTTGGCATTGTGACATTTGGACTGTAGATCAGCCTGGAAGTGGGAAATGCACTGCAGCCAAAAAGATTTTTTTTTTTTTTTTATAGCGTTAAAAGTTAATTCAGAGGGTCATTTATTATTCAACCCCTCAAACTACCAGAATTTGTTTGGTCCCCCTAAAGTATTAAGAAGTAGTCTAGGCACAAAGAACAATAAGCTTCACATGTGTGGATTAATTATCTCTTTTGCCAGCCTTTTCTGACTATTTAAGACCCTCCCCAAACTTGTGAACAGCACTCATACATGGTCACCATGGGAAAGACAAAGGAGCATTCCAAGGCCATCGGAGACCAGATCGTGCAGGGTCACAAGGCTGGCAAGGGGTACAAAACCCTTTCCAAGGAGTTGGGCCTACCTGTCTCCACTGTTGGGAGCATCATCCGAAAGTGGAAGGCTTATGGAACTACTGTTAGCCTTCCACGGCCTGGACAGCCTTTGAAAGTTTCCTCCCGTGCCGAGGCCAGGCTTGTCCGAAGAGTCAAGGCTAACCCAAGGACAACAAGGAAGGAGCTCTGGGAAGATCTCATGGCAGTGGGGACATTGGTTTCAGTCAATACCATAAGTAACGTACTCCACCGCAATGGTCTCCATTCCAGACGAGCCCGTAAGGTACCTTTACTTTCAAAGCGTCATGTCAAGGCTCGTCTACAGTTTGCTCATGATCACTTGGAGGACTCTGAGACAGACTGGTTCAAGGTTCTATGGTCTGATGAGACCAAGATTGAGATCTTTGGTGCCAACCACACACGTGACGTTTGGAGACTGAATGGCACTGCATACGACCCCAAGAATACCATCCCTACAGTCAAGCATGGTGGTGGCAGCATCATGCTGTGGGGCTGTTTCTCAGCCAAGGGGCCTGGCCATCTGGTCCGCATCCATGGGAAGATGGATAGCACGGCCTACCTGGAGATTTTGGCCAAGAACCTCCGCTCCTCCATCAAGGATCTTAAGATGGGTCGTAATTTCATCTTCCAACAAGACAACGACCCAAAGCACACAGCCAAGAAAACCAAGGCCTGGTTCAAGAGGGAAAAAATCAAGGTGTTGGAGTGGCCTAGTCAGTCTCCTGACCTTAACCCAATTGAAAACTTGTGGAAGGAGCTCAAGATTAAAGTCCACATGAGACACCCAAAGAACCTAGATAACTTGGAGAAGATCTGCATGGAGGAGTGGGCCAAGATAACTCCAGAGACCTGTGCCGGCCTGATCAGGTCTTATAAAAGACGATTATTAGCTGTAATTGCAAACAAGGGTTATTCCACAAAATATTAAACCTAGGGGTTGAATAATAATTGACCCACACTTTTATGTTTAAAATTTATACAAATTCAACTGAGCAACATAACTTTTTGGTTTGTAAGATTTATGCTTCTGTTAATAAATCCTACTCTCGTTTGCAGTTTGAAGGCTCTAACTTATTTGCATTTTATCAAACCACCTAAATCAGCAGGGGGTTGAAGACTACTTGTAGGCACTGTATATTGACTCCACCACCGGTTGTCAGCAGAACTCGCCGGATTCGGCAGGACCTGCCAAAAATACACAGAAAAAAATCTCTCCTGTCCGTGGCCACTACCTGACCATACAGATTAGATACCGGGCTCAGCCAGAGGAGAATGAATATCTGGGGGAAGGAGGGAAGGGATCGGCCATGTTGGATTTATGCCTCAATTTAGTAAATGGATTAGGATTATAAAACTTGGTTGTGTTGTTGGGAACAGCACCACACCTGTCAGCTGGTTGTGTTTGGTATCACAGCTCAACCTCCAGCTTACTTAGTTTGAGCTCGTCTGTGATACCGTACATGATCCATGGACAGGATTGGCGCTAATACTGAAATATCATTGTATATTGCATTAATAACACAGTCCTCCTTTCCCTCACAGCACATTGGGGGACATTTACACCGCCGGCCCCACTCCCGGGATCATACACATGTTGGTAAGTCTAAATCATTACCACACCTGCAATTACAATTATTATGTCTATTTTTACTATTTTTTTAATTAGTTGGCGGCTCACTGTGTCCCCTGATAAATCCGATAGCTTAACAAGTGTGTTCTAACAGGGGAGATAATATATATATATATAAAATCTATTTTGTTTCTATGACATCCTTCCATGGGTTTGCAGTGTAAGCCGACTTGTATCTCTACGGGAAAACTAGTTTCCGCCTGCAGTGTAAACAATGGCGGTTTTGATCTTTGTTGCCATGGCAACTACTACTAATAAAAGGAAAGGAAAAAAACACTAGAGAACTAAACCGGTTATTGCACGTATCCATGACGACCACATTGATTATTTGGGTGTATGGAGCAAAACCCACTCCGTACAGGTGCCAGCTGTGTTATACAGCCTACACCAGCCTCTAAGACAATCTTTGATAGCACCACTTAAAGGGGTATTCCCATCACCAAGATCCTATCCTAATATGTAATAGGTGTTAGGCTACGTTCACACATCGCGTATTTTGCGCGTTTTTTTACGCGCGTATTTACTCCAAAAACGCATGTACGTCTGTGTTTTCTGGTCATCATAATGGGAGACCCAGACAATGGGGTTTAGGGCACTGCCCTCCGGAGGTCACACTAGGTACTACAAGTTTGTAGACACCGCCTCCTCCGCTTATAAACCCCTACCGCAGGGAACATCCTCAGTTTTAAACTTAGTGTGCTCGGAGGATCACGCTTTGCTTGCACTTCACTGCATTCTCACTACTTACGTGATGGCGTCTGAAGACAAGGTAATACGGTCCTATCGGGACCGGTGACAGCCTCCCCGCTCACCCTTAGTGGCACACGCTGGTGGAGGTACCGGAGGGCCTAGAGCCTGGACACTTCGTGTTCTCCCGGTACGCTGTTACGCTCCTCTCCATCCCTCTCTGGGGGGCTCTGGAGAGTGGGAGATGGGAGCCTTGCACAGCTCCGCTCCGTCCGAGGCCTCCCTAAATGGTGCTTACAGACCGGACTGGAGCCAGCCCAGTCCGAGGCCTCCCTAAATGGTGCTTACACTCCGGACTGGTGCTGAGCGGCCCAGTCTGAGGCCTCCCTAAATGGTGCTTACAGACCAGACTGGTGCTGCACCCCCGTCCGAGGCCTCCCTAAATGGTGCTTACAGACCGGACCGGCACTGAGGCACTCTGTGTCTCCTGCGTGCCTGGGGGTAGTGTCTGGCACTTTATGTGTTTCATGACACTCAGACCGCGCGTTACCCTCGGGTCCGCGGTTCTGCGGGTGTGCCCTGTGCTGGGGTCACCCTGGCTGACCGCCCTGTGTGTCACAGGGGCTGAGGCCGTAGGCTGCGGATGTTTGTCCCCTCATGGTGTACATGCAGTCTGTGTGTAATGTTTTTACACTCTTTCCCGCGCTGCGGGCTCCGGCTCCCTCATGCTGTGGATGCCTGGAGGATGGGAAGCAGCCCGTGCGGTGACGTCATCGCTGGGCGTGTGTGTGTGTTTCCCGCGTCTCTCGGCGCCGCCCACAGTTTCACGGTCGGCGGCCATCTTTACCCTCACTTCCCGGTTGGGATTCTTATGCAGCGTGCGTCTGCACTCCAGAGGGGAGACCGGAAACCGTCGCGGAGGTCACACACACACCGCTTCCTCATACCGCTTTACTGCGGTCGGTAAGCCACCGGGATTCCCGGTTTTGTTGTCAATTGGCTTATTTTCCCCTACTGTGGCGATGTCCTCAGCCGGGAAGCGTGCTGCTAAGGCGGCAGTAACCACCATTACCTGTGCTACATGCAATGGTGCACTGGTGGAGGGGTCCTGCAATAACTGCGGACGCCCAGAGGCCCGGGCTGGCACTGTTGAGTCAGCAGCTCCGGTGCTATACCCTGAGGTCCAGGTGATCTCAGGGCCATGGGAGACTCAGAATAAGATCAATGAATCTCTGCTGTCTCAGCTGTCCTCCATGTCGCAATCCCTGGAGGCGCTTAATAGGAGACTGGATAGCCCAGCTACTCCATCCAGTTACCCCCGGGTGTCCCCCTCTTCTGCTGCGAGACCCCTTAAGCGGGCTCGTCGTGAGGATTCACCCGAGCTCCATACTCTCTCTGAGGAGGAGCGTTCCTCTGATGGTGAGGAAGATGATGGGGGTTCAAATTTCGGGTCTGTGTCTGTATCTGAACCGCCAGACGGGGTGGAGGATCTGGTGTCCTCTATCAACGAGACTTTACGTCTCGTGACACCCCCTGAGGAGGTGACGGTGCACCCGAAGGAGGTCTATCAATGGCTGCGGCCGGAGGCTAGACCAAGTGGCTCCTTCATGGACCACACTAATTTTGGAAGGGTGGTTAGAGCTCCCAGGTTACATCCTGGGCGGCGTTTTGTCCGTAAAACCAAGGACAACCGCTTCCCCTTCCCCCAGGAGGTGCTACAGGAGTGGTCGCAGTCCCCGAAGGTGGATGCTTCCATGACCAGGATTGCTGCACGCTCCCTTTTCTCTGCCTCTGATAGCTCCTCACTGAAGGATGCTACTGATAGACAGGTCGAGCAGCTCGCCAAGTCTTCCTATGAGGCTGTGGGGTCTTCATTTGCCCCTAATTTTGCCACGGTCTGGACCTTACAAGCGATTACTACCTGCTTGGATGGTATCTCTGACATGGCAAGATCCAGTCCAGAGGTCCTAGCACTTACCGAAAGGGCAAGGGCCTATGCGGACTACGCCAGGACGGCGACTCTGGAAACTGCCACTCGCTCAGCTGTGGCTTCGGCCAATGCTATAGCGATCCGCAGGTTGTTGTGGCTGCGTCTTTGGGACTCAGATGCCACATCCAAGAAGATTTTGCAGAATCTTCCGTTTGCTGGTGACAGGCTTTTTGGCACCGAACTGGACAAGCTAATTAAGGATTCTGCTGAGTCTAAGATACCGCAGAATAAGCCTAAGCCACGGTATACCGTTAAAAGGAACCCTAAACAGTGGTCCTTTCGTTCCAGCTCGCAGTCATCAGCACCGTCCGCTCGCACGGACCGAGGGGGAAAGCCCGCTTCACAGTGGCGCTCCAAGAGTCGTCCAAAGAAGCCGGCGGGGGCGGCAGCTGCCACCCCCAAACCCGCCTCTACATGACTCGCTCTCTCATCCTGCCTCCCCACAGGTGGGGGGCCGCCTGTCTCGCTTTCAGGACAAGTGGCTGCTTCACGTTCAAGATCAGTGGGTTCGAGACGTGATCTCGCGAGGGTACAGGATAGAGCTGATGTCAAAACCGATATCCCGATTCCATCGGTCGGTCCCGTCACCAGAAAAAGCTCAGGCTTTTTACCAGGTGTTGGAGGGTCTCCGCAGAGACGGAGTGGTGGTCCCGGTACCTTCCGGAGAGAGGTTCAGGGGTTTTTACTCCAACCTCTTTATCGTCCCGAAGAAGGACGGATCCTTCCGCCCAGTACTGGACCTGAAGCTGTTCAACCATCACGTGTTGGTTCGGAAGTTCCGTATGGAATCACTGCGCTCCGTGATCGCAGCTGTGTCACAGGGGGACTTCCTAGCGTCCATAGATATCAGAGACGCTTACCTTCACGTACCCATTGCACCGGCTCATCAGCGCTGGTTGCGATTCGCAGTGGGGGAAGAACACTTCCAATTTGTGGCACTGCCATTCGGGCTAGCCTCGGCACCGCGGGTGTTCACAAAAGTGATGGCTTCCATGATGGCTCTCCTGCACATGCAGGGACATGCCGTCATTCCCTATTTAGACGACCTGCTGGTCAGGGCGCCATCAGAACACCTCTGTCAAGAGAGCCTGGATGTGACCATGCGGTCTCTGGAACAGTTCGGTTGGCTCCTCAATATTCAGAAGTCAACGCTAGTTCCGACCCAGTCTTTGACATATCTGGGCATGGACTTCAACACAGCCTCAGCCCTGGTGTCTCTGCCACGAGTCAAACAGATGGCGATCCAATCAGGAGTACAAGCAGTCCTCCTGTCACCACACTCATCCCTACGGGTATTGATGAGACTAGTGGGACGCATGGTAGCGGCGATAGAGGCGGTGCCGTTCGCGCAGTTTCGCCTCCGTCCTCTCCAGCTGGAGATTCTTCACAGATGGGACAAGAGGACGATCTCGCTGAATCGGCTGGTGACACTGTCACAACCGACCAAGGACTCCCTACAGTGGTGGCTCCAGCCACGTCACCTGTCACGAGGCCGGTCCTTCCTAAAACCGTCATGGTTAGTGGTGACCACAGACGCCAGTCTGAAGGGCAGGGGTGCGGTGTTCTTGCACCACAGAGCTCAAGGCCTCTGGACTCAGTCGGAGTCGGCATTGCAGATCAACGTGCTGGAGATCAGGGCGGTCTATCTGGCGCTCCTGGCGTTTCAGAAATTCCTGTCAGGACACCCCATTCGGGTGCAGTCCGACAATGCGACGGCCGTCGCCTACATAAATCATCAGGGAGGGACCAGAAGTGCTCAGGCCCTCGCCGAAGTCCACCGCATTCTAGCCTGGGTGGAGGAGAACGGCTGCCTGATCTCCGCAGTTCACATCCCAGGGGTCGAGAACTGGGAGGCCGACTATCTGAGCCGACAGGGCATGGACGCCGGAGAGTGGTCTCTTCATCCAGACGTCTTCCGGGACATCTGCGGCAGATGGGGCACTCCGGACGTGGATCTGATGGCCTCACGGCTGAATCATCAGGTGCCCCAATACATGGCAAGATCGTGGGATCCTCAGTCTCTGGGGGCGGATGCCCTGATCCTGAGTTGGTCCAGCTTCCAGCTGCCATATGTGTTCCCGCCTCTGGCTCTGATTCCCAGGGTCCTGTGGAAAATCAGGATGGAATGCAGAGTAGCCATTCTAGTGGCTCCAGATTGGCCCAGGAGGTCCTGGTACCCGGACCTGTGACAACTGTCAGGCGGACGCCGGTGGGCTCTTCCAGAACGCGCAGATCTACTCGCGCAAGGCCCATTCTTCCACCTCAATTCCAGGGCCCTCAGATTGACTGCATGGCTCTTGAGGCCTGGCTGCTGACGTCCAGAGGATTCTCTCCTACAGTGGTTGCCACTATGAATAGGGCTAGGAGACCTGTCTCCAGGAAGATATACCACAGGACGTGGAAAATCTTTTTCTCCTGGTGTGCCTCTGGTGGACGCTCACCGTGGCCATTGTCCATTCCGACATTGTTGGCTTTCCTACAGTCGGGGTTGGAGTTGGGGTTATCCCTTGGCTCTCTGAAAGGTCAAGTGTCAGCACTTTCAGTGCTGTTTGACAGGCGCTTGGCGCTCCTGCCGAAGGTCCGCCAATTTCTGCAGGGGGTAGCTCGGGTGGTTCCGCCTTACAGGCGACCTCTGGACCCTTGGGACCTCAACATGGTCCTGGCGGCTCTGCAGAAACCGCCGTTTGAGCCACTGAGAGACATCTCTCTCTCTCGTCTGTCCCAGAAAGTGGTCTTTCTGGTGGCAATTACGTCCCTGAGAAGGGTCTCCGAATTGGCTGCACTTTCGTGCAAGTCACCCTTTCTGGTGGTTCACCAAGACAAGGTGGTGTTGCGCCCACGGCCAGAATTCTTGCCGAAGGTGGTTTCAACGTTTCACCTAAACCAGGAGATTGTTCTCCCATCATTTTGTCCCGCTCCCGTTCATCAGGTTGAGCGCGACCTCCATACTCTGGATCTCGTGAGGGCTGTACGCATTTATGTGTCCAGGACCGCCTCCTTTAGGAGTTCGGATTCCTTATTTGTCCTCACGATGGGTCGCTGTAAGGGGTCCGCGGCTTCGAAGTCGACCTTGGCCAGATGGATCAAGGCTCCCATTCAGGAGGCTTACCGGTCTTCTGGTTTGCCTCTCCCGGTGGGTGTTGAAGGCACACTCTACTAGAGCTGTAGGTGCCTCCTGGGCCTTGCGACATAGAGCGTCTGCTCTACAGGTGTGTCAGGCGGCCACTTGGTCCAGCCTGCACACTTTTTCTAAGCACTATATGGTGCATGCCCATGCCTCTGCGGATGCGAGTTTGGGCAGGCGGGTTCTCCAGGCGGCGGTTGCCCACCTTTAAAGGGAACCATGTGTTTTCCGTCTTGTTGAGGAACTCTTCCCGCCCTGGGGTATTGCTTTAGGACATCCCCATTGTCTGGGTCTCCCATTATGATGACCAGAAAAAAGAGAATTTTGTTTACGTACCGTAAATTCTTTTTTCTTTAATCATCAATGGGAGACCCAGCACCCACCCAGTTGTTCCTTTGCATGTTTTGCATTTGCTCTGTTCTCTGTTGAGACAGTGTTTGCCGGGTTGTTGAGCCGTTTTGTGTACGGCATTCTTCCCGATGTTTCGGGTGTGGTTTATTTCCTCCTCGCAGCTTGTAGACCAAACTGAGGATGTTCCCTGCGGTAGGGGTTTATAAGCGGAGGAGGCAGTGTCTACAAACTTGTAGTACCTAGTGTGACCTCCGGAGGGCAGTGCCCTAAACCCCATTGTCTGGGTCTCCCATTGATGATTAAAGAAAAAAGAATTTACGGTACGTAAACAAAATTCTCTTTTTTACAGCAAAGTGAATGGACATTCACTTTGTGCCTTGCAGACATCGCGTATTTAAACGCAGCGTTTTTGGAGCAAAAAACGTGCGCGTAAAAAGAATGAACATGTCAATTCTTTGCGTTTTTTTACGCGCGCGTTTCCATAGGCCCCATTATAAAAACGCGCGTCTAAATGCGCGATTGAAGTAGAAGCGAGTTCTCTCGCGTATTCTTATCGCGTTTTTAAACGCGCGTTTTTCCCTTGAAAAGACGCGCGTAAAAAAACGCGATAAAATACGCGAATGTGTGAACGCAGCCTAATATTAATAATATTAGCAAACGCATCCATTTAGAAATGTACAGCTCTCCTGATTAGACATTACAGCTTAGGTCTCTATGGTTACGACCACTCGTATAGTGACAGGTGTTAATGGTAGTACCCATGAATTCCTAAGCTGCAACGTCCTGCACTTTAGGTAGGAGACCGCTAATCAGGAGAACTATACTACATTACTAAGGCCCCTTTCACATAGGCGTTTTTGCCCGGACCCAGCGGATCCGGAGAAAAAAAACGCATCTGCCACAAGTGCTGCCTAACGGCTGCACTTCCAGCGAGCCCCATGCATTGTCTATGGGGCTTGTGGTAAGGTGCGGTTGCGGCCGCAAAAAAAACCGCGGTCAGCAGCGTTATTTTTCACTGCCGCAACTGCATTTGCCGCACCTTACCACAAGCCCCATAGACAATCCATGGTGCTCGCTGCAAGTGTGGCCGTTAGGCAGCAGATGCGGTAAATCTGCCGCATTTTGGCGAAATCGCCAGTGTGAAAGCAGCCTAAGTGGGAGGTATGTGCTAATATTATTATACCAAATACATGTTGGGATAGATAGGATTTTCAAGGTGGGAATACCCGTTTAGTGCTGTGAACCTGGTTGGGCGTCCATTTTGGCATCTCTCCGACATGATTATAGTATGCGTACATGTTGCCATGAGGGCAGCTGAATGGTCACTTTGATTTGGTCACTTTTGCTGTAAGGATGGGGTTTTGAATTGGCATTTGCAGATCATTTTGTAGGTTTATTTATTTATTTATTTTTTTAACAAACCTACATGTAATATCCAATATGAATGTATAATAGTGGATTTACTTTGTGCGGTGATGTCTTGGTCCTTGTACAGGGCAGTAACGTAGTAGTGATGTGTTGGTCAAGACCGATCTGACACAAACAGCCAACTCCCTGCTGTCGGGAGTCGGGACACAAGTGAGAGCCACTACATTGTTTTTAATGGCTCTCACTTTTCATCAAATTCCAGTGTTGGATGAAGTGGGATGACGCCCAGGACATTCCTCAATTTAATTCTCCCGTTACAGGTGGGCGGGGTTTTGTTCATATCAAGCGATCACCATGATATGTGTTTACTTGGGGTGATCACTTATTTTATAGGGGGCCCTTTAGGATCCCAAAAGATCTGTCTCTCTTTGGTGAGCAGAGCCATGGGAACCGGATGACCAAAAAGAGCCGGACTGCCCATTACTATAATGTAGCACCTAATAGACTGAATATGATTGGCATATGCTGAACATTGGGTCTTAAGTTCCCAACCTTGCCAAAACTGACTTTTTTTTTGTATTTTATTTGGGATACTTATTTATCCAGACCCCTCTCTGCTCTTGACACCTGAGGCAGATCACCAGATCTTCACTGTAACCGGATTACCCCTTGTCTTCAATTCACTTAATGAGAAAACCGTTGTTTTACATTTTGTTTTTCATTGATTTTTTGTTTATTTCATGATAAGAAACTTTGTGTTAGATGATCCTGGGCGGATCATTCCCAAAATTCAGTGAATACAAATGTTCCCATTGCTGAGATAGGAGATGACAATTGGTCTCATAAAATTCTATGGAGAATGCTAACTGTGGTTTCCAGAGAGCTTGCAGCAGAATTTCTGTCTCCAGCTCCTCCCCCTTGTCTGTTTCCCTCTAGCCCCTCCCCTCTGTCTCCTTCTAGCTCCTCCCCCTCCATAGCATTTAAAAAGCACCAACTATCCTCTCCTATTTCAATAATGGGAGAATCTGTCTTCATTGAATACATCTATTCATCTTTAGCCTCCTCCTATATCTGCTTTCAATACTAGGACAAACCGTTTTTGCTATGGTGCTCCTATAATTTTCTAGTTCTGTCAATGCAGTCAGCAATGCATTGAAAGGAAGTGTTGTGTTGTTCTGGTTACCATAGTAATGTGTAGACCATATAGAAAAGAATCCTAATACCTTTAGACACGTGTCCTTGGACGCAGATATGGAAACTAGAAAGAAAACACCATTGTTAAAAAAGACCTGTGACAAGGCGAAAAGTTGCCATTGTTTCCAAGTTTTATTTCTGCTGTTCCCCTGAGTATTCTGTTGCTTTCCTTTTTTATTTTTTATGTTTCCAGAGATGTAGGCCTTTTTTATTTTTATGATCCGTGGCTCATGGTGTAATAATACAAAGCAGTCTAAGAGACACGCCCCTGAGGATCTTGTGAGCCACTCCCTTTATATAGGCCATCAGAAATTAGCACTAAAAAAAAAGCTCATGTTTCTGGAGGGGTCTGGAGGAACTGAAAAAGAAAGAAGAAATATGCACATTTACGGGAGCAGTCAAGTAAAACCTAGACAGCTTTGACCTGGTTAGAAGACCTCTTTAAATGTCCTGGTTGCATATAGAGAACTGGAAAACAACGGAAAAAAAGAAAAAATTGTTATCTCATTAAGTTATGTGTTTTGTTTCTGATTAAACAGTGACATTAATAGTAAGTTTAGGATCCTGGATATTTTTAGTGGTGAATAATGCAAATTACCGTAGTTACCGGTAATCTTAATGCAAAGTTAAGTAAATTTCTAAATAGGCTTTCAATAAAACTTTTGTACCATTTAAGTAAGTCCTCTGCCTAGCTGAGCAATCTACAAAAATATTGTCAGTTACTGCACTTAGCCCTGATAGCCCGAAAACCCATTGTAATTGTTCTGGTTATATGAAAGCTACACCGGTTGGTTACTATGGGAAAACCAGGACAGGAGATCTGTAAGGCCTCATTCACACATCAGTATTTCACCAGTATTTATATACTAAACCCAGGAGTCTCCAAAACACAGAACTGGCACCATTCTGGCAGTTATAGTTGTTCTCTCCCCTGGCTTTGGCATACAAACACTGATGCAAAAATACTGACATGTGAATGAGACCTAAGGCTTTGTTCAGACTGATGGCCACTTTACACACACCAACTTATCTGTCCAACTTCTGAACAGATCTCTGGTTGCAGTGAAATCATGGACACATTGCTCCATTTTGTGGCTGTGTACAAATGGAACAATGTGTCCATGATTTCACTGCAACCAGTAAGTTGTTCAGAAGTTGGACAGATAAGTTGGTGTGTGTAAAGTGGCCATAAGGCTAAGGCTATGTGCATTTTTGATCTGTTTTTCTGGATCTGTTTTTGCAGTGAACACATCACTTATTTTGAATTCCAGCAAAGAAAGTGGGTTTTCATGTTTTGCTGTTGAATCTGTGCTTTTTTGACCTGATCCGTTTTTTTAAATAGAAGAGTGATCCTGAGAAAGAATGAGATGTCAATTATTGCTGTGTTTTTCTGATCCGTTTTTCACATTGAAACCATCCTGTATGGGCTAAAAAACGCACTAGAAAAAAACACAGCCAAAACAGATGTTCTGTTTTTGATGCTTTTGTTTTTGGAAAGTTGATCCTGATTTCCAACTGAAAGAGACAAAAACAGATCAGGAAAAAGTGGATCAAAAACGCACAGTGTGAACATAGCCTTAGGGTACTTTCACACTAGCGTTTTTTTTTAAATCGCTGCAGATGCAGTGAAAAAAACCGCATCTGCCGCGATTACCGCATACCGGCTGCACTTGCGGCACGGTTGCGGCACAGTTGCGGCAAGCCCCATACACTGTATATGCGGGCTTGCGGCAAGTGCGGTTTTGGCACTTGCGGCAGGTGCCAAAACTGCACTTGCCGCACCTGCCGCGATTTAAAAAAACGCTGATGTGAAAGCAGCCTTAGACCAGGGGTGGGGAACCTCAGGCCCCAGGATGCGGCCCTCGATGACCTTTTCATGTGGTCCCCAGGCAGATTCCTGGGGACCGCTATGCTTGGGTTTGCAGATGCGTTGCCAACTTCCTGCCCTTAAATCCAGCTCCCCAATGATCTCTATGCCCCAGCCTATGCCTCCTTAATGATGTATTTTTCTGGTCATCACAATGGGAGACCCAGACAATGGGGTTTAGGGCACTGCCCTCCGGAGGTCACACTAGGTACTACAAGTTTGTAGACACCGCCTCCTCCGCTTATAAACCCCTACCGCAGGGAACATCCTCAGTTTTAAACTTAGTGTGCTCGGAGGATCACGCTTTGCTTGCACTTCACTGCATTCTCACAGCTTACGTGATGGCGTCTGAAGACAAGGTAAAATGGTTCCAGTCGGGACCTGCGACAGCCTCCCCGCTCACCCTTGTGGAACACGCTGGTGGAGGTACCGGAGGGCCTAGAGCCTGGACACTTTGTGTTCTCCCGGTACGCTGTTGCGCTCCTTTCCATCCCTCTCTGGGGGGCTCTGGAGAGTGGGAGATGGGAGCCTTGCACAGCTCTGCTCCGTCCGAGGCCTCCCTAAATGGTGCTTACAGACCGGACTGGAGCCAGCCCAGTCCGAGGCCTCCCTAAATGGTGCTTACACTCCGGACTGGTGCTGAACCCCCGTCCGAGGCCTCCCTAAATGGTGCTTACAGACCGGACCGGCACTGAGGCACTCGGTGTCTCCTGTGTGCCTGGGGGTAGTGTCTGTCACTTTATGTGACCTGACACTCAGACCGCGCGTTACCCTCGGGTCCGCGGTTCTGCGGGTGTACCCTGTGCTGGGGTCACCCTGGCTGACCGCCCTGTGTGTCACAGGGGCTGAGGCCGTGGGCTGCGGATGTTTGTTTGTGCATGCAGTCTGTGTATAGTATTTTACACTATTTCCCGCGCTGCGGGCTCCGGCACCCTCATGCTGAGGCTGCTTGGAGGATGGGAAGCAGCCGTGCGGTGACGTCATCGATGGGCGTGTGTGTGTGTTTCCCGCGTGTTTTCGGCGCCGCCCACAGTTTCACTGTCGGCGGCCATCTTTACCCTCACTTCCCGGTTGGGATCTGTATGCAGCGTGCGCCTGCACTCCAGGGGAGACCGGAAACCGTCGCGGAGGTCACACACACACACCGCTTCCTCATACCGCTTTACTGCGGTCGGTAAGCCACCGGGACTCCCGGTTTTGTTGTCTGCAATTTGGCTTATCTTCCCCTACTGCGGCGATGTCCTCAGCTGGGAAGCGTGCTGCTAGGACGGCAGAGACCACCATTACCTGTCTACATGCAATGGAACACTGGTGGAGGGGTCCTGCAATAACTGCGGACGCCCAGAGGCCCGGACTGGCACTGCTGAGTCAGCAGCTCCGGTGCTATACCCTGAGGTTCAGGTGATCTCAGGGCCATGGGAGACTCAGAATAAGATCAATGAATCTCTGTTGTCCCAGTTGTCCTCCATGTCGCAATCCCTGGAGGCACTTAATAGGAGGCTGGATAGCCCAGCTACTCCGTCCAGTTACCCCCGGGTGTCTCCCTCTTCTGCTGTGAGACCCCTTAAGCGGGCTCGTCGTGAGGAGTCACCCGAGCTCCAGGCTCTCTCTGAGGAGGAGCGTTCCTCTGATGGTGAGGACGATGATGGGGGTTCAAATTTCGGGTCTGTGTCTATATCTGAACCACCAGACGGGGTGGAGGATCTGGTGTCCTCTATCAACGAGACCTTACGTCTCGTGACACCCCCTGAGGAGGTGACGGTGCACCCGAAGGAGGTCTATCAATGGCTGCGGCCAGAGGCTAGACCAAGTGGTTCCTTCATGGACCACACGAATTTTGGAAGGGTGGTTAGAGCTCCCAGGTTACATCCTGGGCGGCGTTATGTCCGTAAACCCAAGGACAATCGCTTCCCCTTCCCCCAGGAGGTGCTTCAGGAGTGGTCGCAGTCCCCGAAGGTGGACGCTTCCATGACCAGGATTGCTGCACGCTCCCTTTTCTCTGCCTCTGATAGCTCCTCGCTGAAGGATGCGACGGATAGACAGGTTGAGCAACTCGCCAAGTCTTCCTATGAGGCTGTGGGGTCTTCCTTTGCCCCTAATTTTGCCACGGTCTGGACCTTGCAAGCGATTACTACGTGCTTGGATGGTATCTCTGACCTGGCAAGATCCAGTCCAGAGGTCCTGGCACTTACCGAGAGGGCAAGGGCCTATGCGGACTACGCCAGGACGGCGACTCTGGAAACTGCCACTCGCTCAGCTGTGGCTTCGGCCAATGCTATAGCGATCCGCAGATTGTTGTGGCTGCGTCTTTGGGACTCAGATACCACATCCAAGAAGATTTTGCAGAATCTTCCGTTCGCTGGTGACAGGCTTTTTGGCACCGAACTGGACAAGCTGATAAAGGATTCTGCTGAGTCTAAGATACCGCAGAATAAGCCTAAGCCACGGTATTCCGTTAAAAGGAACCCAAAACAGTGGTCCTTTCGTTCCAGCTCGCAGTCATCAGCACCGTCCGCTCGCACGGACCGAGGGGGAAAGCCCGCTTCTCAGTGGCGCTCTAAGAGTCGTCCAAAGAAGCCGGCGGGGGCGGCAGCTGCCACCCCCAAACCCGCCTCTGCATGACTCGCTCTCCCTTCCTACCTCCCCACAGGTGGGGGGCCGCTTGTCTCGCTTTCAGGACAAATGGCTACTTCACGTTCAAGATCAGTGGGTTCGAGACGTGGTCTCGCGAGGTTACAGGATAGAGCTGACGTCAAAACCGATATCCCGATTCCATCGGTCGGTCCCATCGCCAGAAAAGGCTCAGGCTTTTTACCTGGTGTTGGAGGGTCTCCGCAGAGACGGAGTGGTGATACCGGTGCCTTCCGGAGAGAGGTTCAGGGGTTTTTACTCCAACCTCTTTATCGTCCCGAAGAAGGACGGTTCCTTCCGCCCGGTACTGGACCTGAAGTTGTTCAACCATCACGTGTTGGTTCGGAAGTTCCGCATGGAATCACTGCGCTCCGTGATCGCGGCTGTATCACAGGGAGACTTCCTGGCGTCCATAGATATCAGAGACGCTTACCTTCATGTGCCCATTGCACCAGCTCATCAGCGCTGGCTGAGATTCGCAGTGGGGGAAGAACACTTCCAATTTGTGGCGCTGCCGTTCGGGTTGGCCTCGGCACCGCGGGTGTTCACAAAGGTGATGGCCTCTATGATGGCTCTCCTGCACGTGCAGGGACATGCCGTCATTCCCTATTTAGACGACCTACTGGTCAGGGCGCCATCAGAACACCTTTGTCAAGAGAGCCTGGATGTGACCATGCGGTCTCTGGAACAGTTCGGTTGGCTCCTCAATATTCAGAAGTCAACGCTGGTTCCGACCCAGTCTTTGACATATTTGGGCATGGACTTCAACACAGCCTCAGCCCTGGTGTCTCTGCCACGAGTCAAGCAGATGGCGATCCAATCAGGAGTACAAGCAGTCCTCCTGTCACCACAATCATCCCTACGGGTGTTGATGATGCTGGTGGGGCGCATGGTGGCAGCAATAGAGGCGGTGCCTTTTGCACAATTTCGCCTCCGTCCTCTCCAGCTGGAGATTCTCCGCAGGTGGGACAAAAGGTCGATTTCTCTGAATCGGCTGGTGACCCTTTCCCAACCGACCAGAGATTCCCTGCAGTGGTGGTTACAGCCACACCACTTGTCTCGGGGCCGGTCCTTCATCAAACCGTCATGGTTAGTGGTGACCACCGACGCCAGTCTGAAGGGCTGGGGAGCGGTGTTCTTACACCACAGGGCCCAAGGCCTCTGGACTCGGTCGGAGTCGGCGTTGCAGATCAACGTGCTGGAGATCAAGGCGGTCTATCTGGCACTCCTGGCGTTTCAGAGATTCCTCTCAGGACAACCCATTCGGGTTCAGTCCGACAATGCGACGGCCGTCGCTTATATAAATCATCAAGGAGGAACCAGGAGTGCAGAGGCTCTGGCCGAAGTCCACCGCATCCTATCCTGGGCGGAGGACAACAACTGCCTGATCTCCGCAGTTCACATCCCAGGGGTCGAAAACTGGGAGGCCGACTATCTGAGCCGGCAGGGGATGGACGCCGGAGAGTGGTCTCTTCATCCGGACGTCTTCCGGGACATCTGCAGCAGATGGGGCACTCCGGACGTGGATCTGATGGCCTCACGGCTGAATCATCAGGTGCCGCAATACATGGCGAGGTCATGGGATCCCCAATCTCTGGGAGCGGATGCTCTGGTCCTGACTTGGTCCAGATTTCATCTGCCGTATGTGTTCCCGCCTCTGGCTCTGATTCCCAGGGTGCTGTGGAAAATCAGGTCGGAGTGCAGGGTCGCCATTCTAGTGGCTCCAGATTGGCCCAGGAGGTCCTGGTATCCGGACCTGTGGCAACTGTCAGGCGGACACAGGTGGGCTCTTCCAGACCGCGCAGATTTACTCGCGCAAGGCCCATTCTTCCACCTCAATTCCAAGGCCCTCAGATTGACTGCATGGCTCTTGAGGCCTGGCTGCTGACATCCAGGGGTTTTTCCTCTACGGTGGTTGCCACTATGAATCGGGCTAGGAAGCCAGTCTCAAGGAAGATGTACCACAGGACGTGGAAAATCTTTTTTACTTGGTGTGCCTCTGGTGGACGGTCTCCGTGGCCCTTGTCCATCCCGACGTTGTTGGCTTTCTTACAGTCGGGTTTGGAATTAGGATTATCCCTTGGCTCCTTGAAAGGTCAAGTCTCAGCACTTTCAGTGCTGTTTGACAGGCGATTGGCGCTCCTCCCGAAGGTCCGTCAATTTCTGCAGGGGGTGTCACGGATGGTTCCGCCCTACAAGAGACCTCTGGACCCTTGGGACCTCAACATGGTCCTTGCGGCATTACAGAGACCACCGTTTGAGCCGCTGAGAGATGTTTCTCTATCTCGCCTGTCTCAGAAAGTGGCCTTTCTGGTGGCAATCACGTCTCTGAGAAGGGTCTCAGAATTGGCTGCACTTTCGTGCAAGTCGCCCTTTCTGGTGGTTCACCAAGACAAGGTGGTGTTGCGTCCTCGGCCAGAATTCTTGCCGAAGGTGGTTTCAACTTTTCACCTGAACCAGGAGATTGTTCTCCCATCATTTTGCCCTGCTCCCGTTCATCAGGTTGAACGCGACCTCCATACTCTGGATCTCGTGAGAGCGGTACGCATTTATGTGTCCAGGACCGCCTCCTTTAGGAGTTCGGATTCCTTATTTGTTCTTACGACAGGTCGCTGTAAGGGGTCCGCGGCATCAAAGTCGACATTGGCCAGATGGATTAAGGCTTCCATTCAAGAGGCTTACCGGGCTTCTGGTTTGCCTCTCCCGGTGGGATTGAAGGCTCACTCTACCAGAGCTGTAGGTGCCTCCTGGGCCTTGCGACATCGAGCGTCTGCTCTACAGGTGTGTCAGGCAGCCACTTGGTCTAGCCTGCACACTTTCTCTAAGCACTATATGGTGCATGCCCATGCCTCTGCGGATGCAAGTTTGGGCAGGCGGGTTCTCCAGGCGGCGGTTGCCCACCTTTAAAGGGAACCATGTGTTATCCGTCTTGTTGAGGAACTCTTCCCGCCCTGGGGTATTGCTTTAGGACATCCCCATTGTCTGGGTCTCCCATTGTGATGACCAGAAAAAAGAGAATTTTGTTTACGTACCGTAAATTCTTTTTTCTTTAATCATCAATGGGAGACCCAGCACCCACCCAGTTGTTCCGTTGCATGTTTTTGCATTTGTTCTGTTCTCTGTTGAGACAGTGTTTGCCGGGTTGTTGATCCGTCTGTGCACGGCATTCTTCCCGATGTTTCGGGTGTGGTTTATTTCCTCCTCGCAGCTTATGGACCAAACTGAGGATGTTCCCTGCGGTAGGGGTTTATAAGCGGAGGAGGCGGTGTCTACAAACTTGTAGTACCTAGTGTGACCTCCGGAGGGCAGTGCCCTAAACCCCATTGTCTGGGTCTCCCATTGATGATTAAAGAAAAAAGAATTTACGGTACGTAAACAAAATTCTCTTTTTTCCCAGCCTATCATGTGATGTCTATGGACCTAGCAAACCTGGGAAAGCAGTTGAAATGCCCATGATCAGTATTACCTAACATCACAGCCACACAAAAGAAAAGCTGCCCAGCCACCTCAGTAGGGTGAGGTGAGCCACTTCAGTAGGTTGAGGTGATTGTTCAACCAAATATAGCGGCAGTTTTCAAGTGAATCATTTTGTGCGGCCCCCAAAGGATTGTAGAAATCTCCAAATGGCCCTCGGCAGAATAAGGTTCCCCACTCCTGCCTTAGACAGTTGATAGATTCTACTTTTGCTTCTTTTTTCGTATGTTATGTGAAAACGGCGCTTCCTGATCAGTGACTGCAAATATATTTTTTACTTTGCCAGGTATTAGCTTGGTCCCAAACATTTTTTTCTAAGCCCTAGGCTGTTTTTTTTTTTTACTTGGAGGACCTGTTTCTTAGTCAAAAAATTTAGTTAAATACTTCATAAAAATCCCAGAGCTCCCCTGATTCTGTTGCTCTTTTCCTTTTTGAGCTGTGTCACTCCATTGTGGAGATATTCACATTTGTTGCTTTGATGCAGCGTGTTGAGATTTCTGCTTTTGGTCCAAGTGGGCATTTGTCCAGTCTTCTCTGGGGGCGTGTGTTTTCACACCTCTCTCCCAGTCTCTACCAATCACATCTTGGCAACATCTTAGAGAGGTGTGAAAGCACACGTCTCCAGAGAGGACTCTGGATAAACGCCCACTGGATTGAAAGCAGAAATCTTACAGGCTGCATCAAAGGAACAAATGTGAACATTTGAAAAAGACAGAGCAACCAAATCAGGGGAGCTCGAGGATTATTACAAGGTAATCAACCTGTTTTTTTTTTTTTTTTTCTTTTTTCAGAAGTTACAGGTCCTCTTTATACACATATACCTGAGGTTAAAAATTATTTTTGCAATTCAGTTTCATTAAAAATTTTGGTTCTGATTCTCTTCACATTCATCTTTGATGTGGTCATAAATCAGCTTGTCTACGTGGAATAGATAAGAGTTATAAACTTCTTAGATTCAGAGAGACCGGGCACTACAACAGACTAGGGAGAGCCAGCAGCTAATAGAAGACCAGGAATGCCGGCGGGCTTGGGTTGCTCAATTTCAGAAACACATGTCAAACTTGAAATAGCAAAACGCAGGTAGAAATGGCGCTCCCCAGGCCATGATGCAATCAAGTCACCTTTTATTCCGGGTACATCTTACAGAGTGCAGGGAGGGGGTGGGAGGACTACGGCGTACCGTTTCATACCCTTCTGGTATGGCTTGTAGAAGTAGAGTAAAAGGTGACCTGATTGCATCATGGACTGGTGAGTGCCATATCTACCTGTGTTTTGCTGTATTAAGAGTTATAAACTTTTCCCTTGTTGTGTCAGAACAAGCTCACTTACAGATCCAACGTTAACTCACTCTGCACCCAACAATAGATAGTGTACCACGGGGGCTATAAAGGGCACCAGGTGTAACCTTCCTAAAGGGGTTGTCCGAGCTCGTTACCTAGATATCACCGCTGAAAGGTGATATCTAGGTAACAATGCAAATTGCTGTCAGGATGTAAATTACAAACTGTCAGCATTTTGCAACCTAGATATTCATATAAATTATGCAAAAAACCCGCACAACCTCGTTAACGAACACCATCTACATGATTAAAAAGAAAAAAGTTCCAGGGCACTAAGCGGTATCAACAATCATGTTCTGGGAAATCATCCCTGGCGGGTACCCCGCCGGCGGTGCACATCCAAGGCACCAGAACGTAATAGAGCAATTTTCTGGTCGTCATAATGGGAGACCCAGACAATGGGGTTTAGGGCTCTGCCCTCCGGAGGTCACACTAGGTACTACAAGTTTGTAGACACCGCCTCCTCCGCTTATAAACCCCCACCGTAGGAGACATCCTCAGTTTTAAACTTAGTGTGCTCGGAGGATCACGCTTTGCTTGCACTTCACTGCATTCTCACAGCTTACGTGATGGCGTATGAAGACAAGGTAAAATGGTCCCGCTCGGGACTCCCGACAGCCTCCCCGCTCACCCTCTGCGGAACACGCTGGTGGAGGTACCGGAGGGCTTTTAGCCTGGACACTTCAGTGTTCTCCCGGTACGCTGTCGCGCTCCTTTCCTTTCCATCCCTCCATGGAGGCTCTGGTAAGGGGGAGCCTGGAGCCTTGCACAGCTCCGCTCCGTCCGAGGCCTCCCTAAATGGTGCTTACAGACCGGACGGAGCCAGCCCAGTCCGAGGCCTCCCTAAATGGTGCTTACACTCCGGACTGGTGCTGAACCCCGTCCGAGGCCTCCCTAAAGGTGCTTACAGACCGGACCGGCACTGAGGCACCTGGTGTGTCTCCTGTGTGCCTGGGGGTAGTGTCTGTCACTGTGGTGTCCTGACACTCAGACCGCGCGGTTACCCTCGGGTCCGCGGTTCTGGCGGTGACCCTGTGCTGGGGTCTCCCTGGCTGACCGCCCTGTGTATCACAGGGGCTGAGGCTGTAGACTGCGGGTGTTTTTATGTGTACATGCAGTCTGAGAGTGTGTGTGGTGATATTCACACTCTTTTCCCGCGCTGCGGGCTCCGGCACCTCCATTGCTGAGGCAGTCTGGAGGAGGAGGAGGCAGCCCTTATGGTGACATCACCGCTGGGCGTGTTGTGTGTTCTTCCCGCGTGTTCCTGGCTCCGCCCACATCTTCACTGTCGGCGGCCATCTTCTCCCTCTCTTCCCGGCTGGGATCTGGCTGCAGCGCGTGCCTGCACTTGCAAGGGAGACCGGAACTCGCGGAGGTCACACACACACACCGCTTCCTCCTACCGCTTTACTGCGGTCGGTAAGCCACCGGGATTCCCGGTTTGTTTGTGAACTTTGGCTTATATTCCCCTCACTGTGGAGATGTCCTCAGTTGGGAAGCATGCTGCTAAGGCGGCGGTGGTCTCCATTGCCTGTGTTACATGCAACGGGACACTGGTGGAGGGGTCCTGCAATAACTGCGGACGCCCAGAGGCCCGGTCTGCTACTACTGAGTCTGCAAATCCGGGATTATACCCTGAGGTTCAGGTGATCCCAGGGCCATGGGAAACGCAGAATAAGATCAATGAATCTCTGCTGTCCCAGATGTCCTCCATGTCGCAAACCCTGGAGGCACTGCATAGGAGACTGGAGAACCCAGCTACTCCTCCTAGTTACCCCCGGGTGTCTCTTCCTTCTGCTGTAAGACCCCCTAAGCGAGCCCGTGAGGCTTCTCCTGAGCTCCAGACTCTCTCTGAGGAGGAGCGTTCCTCTGATGGTGAGGAAGATGATGGGGGTTCTACTCTTGGGTCTATGTCTGAACCTCCAGATGGGGTGGAGGATCTGGTGTCCTCCATCAATGAGACATTGCGTCTTGTCACTCCTCCTGAGGAGGTGACTGTACACCCCAAGGAGATATACCAATGGCTGCGGCCAGAGGCTAGACCAAGTGGCTCCTTCATGGACCACACTAATTTCGGAAGGGTGATTAAAGCTCCCAGGTTGCATCCTGGGCGGCGTTATGTCCGTAAGACTAAGGACAATCGCTTTCCCTTTCCCCAGGAGGCGCTCCAGGAATGGTCGCAGTCTCCCAAGGTGGATGCTTCCATGACTAGGATTGCTGCGCGCTCCTTGTTTTCTGCCTCTGATAGCTCCTCGTTGAAGGATGCTACTGATAGACAGGTCGAGCAACTCGCCAAGTCTTCCTATGAGGCTGTGGGGTCTTCGTTTGCCCCTAATTTTGCCGCGGTCTGGACCCTACAAGCGATTACTATCTGTTTGGATGGTATCACTGATCTAGCTAGGTCCAGTCCAGAGGTCCTGGCTCTCACTGAGAGAGCAAGGGCCTATGCGGACTATGCCAGGACGGCATCTTTGGAAACTGCCACTCGCTCTGCTGTGGCCTCGGCCAATGCAATTGCGATCCGCAGGCTGTTGTGGCTGCGTCTTTGGGACTCAGATGCCACATCTAAGAAGATTTTACAAAATCTTCCGTTCGCTGGTGACAGGCTTTTTGGCACCGAACTGGACAAATTGATAAAGGATTCTGCTGAGTCTAAGATCCCGCAGAATAAGCCTAAGCCACGGTACACCGTGAAAAGGAACCCTAAGCAGTGGTCCTTTCGCTCCGGTTCACAGTCATCAACGGCGTCCACTCGCTCAGACCGAGGGGGCAAGCCTGCTACTCAGTGGCGTTCCAAGAGTCGTCAGAAGAAGCCGGCGGGGGCAGCGGCTGCCACCCCCAAGCCCGCCTCGACATGACTCGCTCTCTCATCCTGCCTCCCCACAGGTGGGGGGCCGCCTGTCCCGCTTTCAGGACAAGTGGCTTCTTCACATTCAAGATCAGTGGGTTCGAGACGTAGTCTCAAGAGGTTACAGGATAGAGCTGACGTCACAACCAATACCCCGATTCCATCGGTCGGTTCCATCTCCAGAAAAGGCTCAGGCTTTTTACCTGGTGTTGGAGGGACTCCGCAGAGACGGAGTGGTGGTCCCTGTGCCCACGGAAGAGAGGTTCAGGGGTTTTTACTCCAACCTCTTTATTGTCCCAAAGAAGGACGGCTCTTTTCGCCCGGTGTTGGACCTCAAGTTGTTCAACCGTCACGTGTTGGTTCGGAAGTTCCGCATGGAATCCCTGCGCTCAGTGATCGCGGTTGTGTCACAGGGAGACTTCCTAGCGTCCATCGATATCAGGGACGCTTACCTTCACGTCCCCATTGCACCAGCTCATCAGCGCTGGTTGAGATTCGCAGTGGGGGAAGAGCACTTCCAATTTGTGGCACTGCCATTCGGGTTAGCCTCGGCACCACGGGTGTTCACAAAGGTGATGGCCTCCATGATGGCTCTCCTGCATGCGCAGGGACACGCCGTCATACCCTATTTGGACGACCTGTTGGTCAGGGCGCCATCGGAAGACCTTTGTCGGGTGAGCCTGGAGGTGACCATGAAGTCCCTGGAACGGTTCGGGTGGCTTATCAACATTCAAAAGTCGACCCTGGTTCCGACCCAGTCATTGACATATCTGGGCATGGACTTCCACACGGACTCGGCCCTGGTGTCCCTACCTCAAGCCAAGCAGCTTGCGATCCAATCAGGAGTGCAGAATGTCCTCCTGTCTCCACAGTCATCCCTACGGGTATTGATGAGACTGGTGGGTCGCATGGTAGCGGCGATAGAGGCGGTGCCGTTCGCACAGTTTCGCCTCCGTCCTCTCCAGCTGGAGATTCTTCGCAGATGGGACAAGAGGACGATCTCTCTGAATCGGCTGGTGACACTGTCACAACCAACCAGGGACTCTCTACAGTGGTGGCTCCAGCCACATCACCTGTCACGGGGCCGGTCCTTCCTAAAACCGTCATGGTTAGTGGTGACCACCGACGCCAGTCTGAAGGGCTGGGGGGCGGTGTTCTTGCACCACAGGGCTCAAGGCCTCTGGACTCAGTCGGAGTCGGCGTTGCAGATCAACGTGCTGGAGATCAAGGCGGTCTATCTGGCGCTACTGGCGTTTCAGAAATTCCTGTCAGGACAGCCCATTCGGGTACAGTCCGACAATGCGACGGCCGTCGCCTATATAAATCATCAGGGAGGGACCAGAAGTGCTCAGGCCCTCGCCGAAGTCCACCGCATTCTACTCTGGGTGGAGGAAAACGGCTGCCTGATCTCCGCAGTTCACATCCCAGGGGTCGAGAACTGGGAGGCCGACTATCTGAGCCGACAGGGGATGGACGCCGGAGAGTGGTCCCTACATCCAGACGTCTTCCGGGACATCTGCGGCAGGTGGGGCACTCCGGACGTGGATCTGATGGCCTCACGGCTGAACCATCAGGTGCCCCAATACATGGCGAGATCTTGGGATCCCCAGTCTCTGGGGGCGGACGCCCTGATCCTGAGCTGGACCAGCTTTCAGCTGCCATATGTGTTTCCGCCTCTGGCTCTGATTCCCAGGGTCCTGTGGAAGATCAGGACAGAATGCAGAGTGGCCATTCTAGTGGCTCCAGATTGGCCCAGGAGGTCTTGGTACCCGGACCTGTGGCAACTGTCAGGCGGACACAGGTGGGCTCTTCCAGAACGCGCAGATCTACTCGCGCAAGGCCCATTCTTCCACCTCAATTCCAGGGCCCTCAGATTGACTGCATGGCTCTTGAGGCCTGGCTGCTGACATCCAGAGGTTTCTCTCCTACAGTGGTTGCCACTATGAATCGGGCAAGGAAACCTGTTTCCAGGAAGATATACCACAGAACGTGGAAAATCTTTTTTACCTGGTGTGCCTCTGGTGGCCGCTCTCCGTGGCCTTTGTCTATCCCGACATTGTTGGCCTTCCTACAGTCGGGGTTGGAGTTGGGATTATCCCTTGGCTCTCTGAAAGGTCAAGTATCAGCACTTTCAGTGTTGTTTGACAGGCGCTTGGCGCTCCTCCCGAAGGTACGTCAATTTCTGCAGGGGGTGTCTCGGGTGGTCCCGCCCTATAGACGACCTCTGGACCCTTGGGACCTAAACATGGTCCTGGCGGCACTGCAGAAACCGCCGTTTGAGCCACTGAGAGACGTCTCTCTCTCTCGTCTGTCCCAGAAGGTGGTCTTTCTGGTGGCGATTACGTCTCTGAGACGGGTCTCAGAATTGGCTGCACTTTCGTGCAAGTCTCCCTTTCTGGTGGTTCACCAAGACAAGGTGGTGTTGCGCCCACGGCCTGAATTTCTGCCGAAGGTGGTTTCAACGTTTCACCTAAACCAGGAGATTGTTCTCCCATCATTTTGCCCCGCTCCCGTTCATCAGGTTGAGCGCGACCTCCATACTCTGGATCTCGTGAGAGCTGTACGCATTTATGTGTCCAGGACCGCCTCCTTTAGGAGTTCGGATTCCTTATTTGTCCTCACGATGGGTCGCTGTAAGGGGGCCGCGGCTTCGAAGTCGACCTTGGCCAGATGGATCAAGGCTCCCATTCAGGAGGCGTACCGGTCTTCTGGTTTGCCTCTCCCGGTGGGTTTGAAGGCACACTCTACGAGAGCTGTAGGTGCCTCCTGGGCCTTGCGACATCGAGCTTCTGCTCTACAGGTGTGTCAGGCGGCCACTTGGTCCAGCCTGCACACTTTCTCTAAGCACTATATGGTGCATGCCCATGCCTCTGCGGATGCGAGTTTGGGCAGGCGGGTTCTCCAGGCGGCGGTTGCCCACCTTTAAAGGGAACCATGTGTTATCCGTCTTGTTGAGGAACTCTTCCCGCCCTGGGGTATTGCTTTAGGACATCCCCATTGTCTGGGTCTCCCATTATGACGACCAGAAAAAAGAGAATTTTGTTTACGTACCGTAAATTCTTTTTTCTTTAGTCATCAATGGGAGACCCAGCACCCACCCAGTTGTTCCGTTGCTTATTTTGCACTTGTTCTGTTCTCTGTTGAGACAGTGTTTGCCGGGTTGTTGAACCGTCTGTGCACGGCATTCTTCCCGATGTTTCGGGTGTGGTTTAATTTCTCCTCGCAGCTTATGGACTAAACTGAGGATGTCTCCTACGGTGGGGGTTTATAAGCGGAGGAGGCGGTGTCTACAAACTTGTAGTACCTAGTGTGACCTCCGGAGGGCAGAGCCCTAAACCCCATTGTCTGGGTCTCCCATTGATGACTAAAGAAAAAAGAATTTACGGTACGTAAACAAAATTCTCTTTTTAAAGAACGAGGCAGCACTCACCGGTATGTGCAGGGTGGTCTTTTAATCCAGATTGTCAAGGAAGGACAGGGTGCAGGGAGGTGACCACGGAGGGCCGGTGGACAACGACGCCGTTTCGCAAACGATGTTGCTTCTACCTGGACATGTAGAAGCAACATCGTTTGCGAAACGGCGCCGTTGTCCACCGGCCCTCCGTGGTCACCTCCCTGCACCCTGTCTTTCCTTGACAATCTGGATTAAAAGACCACCCTGCACATACCGGTGAGTGCTGCCTCGTTCTTTAAATCGCTGTATCTACATAATTAATTTTAGCTAAAAATTTGAGAAAAGTAAGAAAAAGAAATATCCCCAAAGATGGACATCCCCCTTTAAATGAATGCATTCTCAGAGCCACTTTGAAGGCTAGTTTCATGCGTCCAAGAATGGCCTGAATCTCCAAATAGACTGCGGGTCTCCTGAACGCGAGCACTTCTTATTCCTATGAAATAAAAAAAGGGAAGGGGAACAAGAGGCGCAATAGTGCCCTATCACTAAGACACTTAAAACGTAGGTGGTATATAGGGAACCACTCGCCTATGTCAGTTGTGAGACTCACAACTGGTATGCAGACGTGTGGTAATAAAATCCTGATGGCTGCTGCAGGACTTCCACCGACCACTTGCACGTGGAATCACAGAAGATGTAGGGAAAAACAGGTGTACAACAGTCCGCGCTGCCAAGATCCACTTACTTCAAGGAACACTCAGGTAGGTGAGGTATCCCTGAGGAAGGTGCCAGGAGGGCACCGAAACGCGTCGGAAGCAATAAAGATAACCTGATTATACATCACCTACCTGAGTGTTCCTTGAAGTAAGTGGATCTTGGCAGCGCGGACTATTGTACACCTGTTTTTCCCTACATCTTCTTATTCCTATGAGGCTGCCAGGTTCAGATCAAAAGACCTGGTGTCGGTCCGGACATTCCAGTCCATATGCTTGATACTGGGCAGAGAGTCCTTAGCATCGATAACAATTGGCATCAATAAATGAAAGATCTGACCTCACCTGCGCTAATTTTACTGACAAATATAAGTTTCCTGTTATCAGCAGAGCAGCTGATGTTGTGGAGTTGCCTCCCTGAAGTGGATGGAAAAATGGTTAATCAAGTGTAAATATAGGGGTAAGTAACAAAAAAATATAGAATATGCAATGAAATTCCTTTTTAATCTGGCATCTGATAATCCGGCATGTGTTTCCACAAAGCACTATAATAAAGCGTAGAATTATACAGTATCAGAAATGCATGAAAAAAAAATGTTCTGGTTTGAATTGAAGCGCTTCCAGAGGGATCACAGGGATGGCAAATTATTCCAAAATAAGTTCTTCTTTTATTACGCGTTTCAGCTTAACATATAACAAGCCTTCATCAGATAAAAATCACAGACATTCTAAAAACATACTTTTATATACAGAATCATAAAGGATCATTTCCTCTTTCCCACTAATTGGTTAATTAATTGCATATGTAGACCTCACTTGATGAGTATACTGAGGTCACATTATACTCTAGCTAACAGTTTAGCACAATTTCTTTTTCTTGGAAGTGGCTTATTTATAGTAGGTACTATTCAAGGAGATAATTTCTGCATCTATAAATTAGTTACAAAAACTTACATAAAAATTGGAATGTATAAAAATTAAAAAATTGGTATAAAAGATATTTTTCCTGAAAAATTATCTTTTCTTGTTTCTTTCTCATGAAAGGTATATATAAATAGACAGATAAAAAGCAGATAAAAAAGGATATCACAGTTTTAAACTATTCTAAGGACATTTTATGTATAGTTGCTTTAGGGAAAATAATTTTCTTCCAAAAGAGAAAAAAAAAAAACAAAAACCCATAGATGTTTCAGGATCATCAGTCATTCAAGTCTACTTAACTACTTTAATTCTTTTCTCTAGTATCATTATTTCATGTGATGTTTCTGGGAATGGAACTCACAGGTTGTTGTATACTGCGATCCTACGTTTTTATCCATAAACCCCCTTAGCCACTCGAGGTCCAGACATCAGGTTGTCTATATATGTCTCCTCCTTTTGCTCTCATTATGGAAGAGGAATTGTTTGCTATTAGGACGTTCCTATTTGTGGGGCGAAGGGAGGTTATTTCAGAGAAGGATACTGAAATTGTATCCCATTCATTCTCCTTTCTCTCATACCTTTATCTTATACAGTCTCATATATTTTTTGTATATAAAAAGGACCATTTTCCTCTATCCATTAAGAGGAAATGTGATTATACTTATTTGTTAACATATCCATATTAGACATTTTCCAGTTTATCGTTGAGGCCATCTGGATATAAAGTTCGTAATCTATACATCCAGAAGGCCTCTTTCCTATTTAATAGCTGTATCCTGTTTGGAGTATCCATGGGAATCTGTTCAACTGGAATTAGCGATATATTAAATTCCTTTTTGTGCCTTAGAAGGAGATGTCTAGATAGGCTATGCGTAAGAAGGCCCACTTTGGCATTATGTCTGTGGCCATTAAGCCGAGTTCGAACCATTTGTGTGGTCCTCCCCACATATTGGAGACCACAGCTGCAATTTATGACATATATGACAAAATCACTTGTACATGTCAAAAACTGTTCAATTTGAAAGGTTTCGCCAGTACTGTGAGAAGTAATCTGTTGTTGATTATCCACTATATTTCTACAGCACTGGCATTTTTTCTGTTTACACTTAAATACTCCAGATCTTACTGAATTCTTTTGGGGACATATTGGAGAGTTTTTTACAGGGTTTGTTAGAGTATTTTTTATAGAGTTTTTGAAAGAGTTTTTGAAAGAGTTTTTTAGACGACTAGGGGCTACCATATTTCTTATGGTTTTCCCCCTACGGAATGTAATATTGGGAGCTGAGGGCAGTATACTCCTTAACAGGGGATCTTGTTTTAGGATGTGCCAATGTTTGTTCAGAATGGCACGGATTTTCCCATTATCCCTATTAAAAGCAGTGATGAAGTTAAATTGCCATTTTTCACTCTCAGAATTGGGAGAGAGTTCTTTTATTTTGTCTGAATTTTTTTCCCCATTTTTTTCAAGCATTTTCTTTAAACATTCAGTCTGAGTTTTCTCTAAATTTACCGAATAAGCCTGTTCAATTAGTTTTTTTGGGTATCCTTTCTCTTTAAATCTTTGTGTTAAAATTTTTCCTTGTGCTATATAATCATGGGTATTGGTGTTGTTTTTCCTGATTCTAAGATACTGGCTAAATGGGATATTACTATATTACCAATTAGTGGGAAAGAGGAAATGATCCTTTATGATTCTGTATATAAAAGTATGTTTTTAGAATGTCTGTGATTTTTATCTGATGAAGGCTTGTTATATGTTAAGCTGAAACGCGTAATAAAAGAAGAACTTATTTTGGAATAATTTGCCATCCCTGTGATCCCTCTGGAAGCGCTTCAATTCAAACCAGAACATTTTTTTTTCCTGCACTTCAACACAAGCCTCCCTCTGGGCGACTTGCTTCTCTGGGAACAAGCAGCAGGCCAGGAGATCCAGGAAATATCCCTCTGTAGGATTATATGCAAACTGCACAAGACACCAGAAAGGTGAGAATAATACCTGAGAACAACTGTTGCTACTAATACACTGCACTTAGATCTGCGCCTTCTCTTTTCTCCTCTATCCCCAGTCTCGCTGACCTCACAGTCTTTGAAGACACTATTTGACAGTATCAGAAATAGAAGAGCATAGGGAGCCGGTGATGAAGATCCTCTGCTAAGACAGAAAAAAATACTTCCGTGTTGCATTATAATTTTCTGCGCTGGGCACAACTGCTTCTTTTGGCCTCATAGAAAGGAACAGAGAGCGCAAGTGTGACTACAGCTCTAGTCAAACAGGGTCTGTCATCACATGAATAGGGGCAAGTGCTGGCTTCTATTTTATTCCTGCTGCTCCTCTGATTATTCAGCTTTTTTATTTTTTTTTTAAATCTGCTGTATGATTTCAGAGATATTGGCCTTTTTACATAGTGCTGTTTGTATGGCCTGTACAAGGAGGCATGGCTCACAGGGTAATAATGCCAATCAGCCTAAAGACACACCCCTGAGGATCCTGTGAGCCACGCTCCTTGTTACAGATGATAAAGTATATGTCATCAATGTTAAAGTAGCGGACGATCGCTTTAACATATTGTGCTTATGATGCGTTGACAATTGATTCCTCATATGTTACCGTTTTAATATGTAAATATATTCTTTCCAAAAAAAACTGCTTCAAGTGTTTGGCATAGTTTTGAAATGTCCCTTTGTACCTAAATATTTTTGGGATTTTTTTTCATGGTGAAAACAGATGACAGTAATAGGGACAGCTCAGGGTACAGCTGTCAAGGAGCAGGGGTGCCATTCTCATATCCTTAGGGTGCCAACCTCTTCTGGTAGGCTGGCGACAGAAAATAGGGTAATTGCATGTTTTTGTTTTTTTTTTTTAAGGCCCACCTTTTTAATGGTGAGTCCTGAGCATCTGACGTTTCTAATGATACCATTTTTGGGTAGATACAATGTTTTGATCACCCGTTACTGCATTTTATTGGAATATTGCAGCGACCAAAAAAAAAGAAATGTAATTTTGTTGTGTATTTTGATAGATTGGGTATTTCTGAATGCAGCGATACCAAATGTGTATTATTTTTTTAATAGTTTTATTTTCAATACAGCAAAAGGGGGGTGATTTGAAATTTGAAAAAATATGAAATAAGTTTTAAAAAATATCAAACTTTTTTTTTTTTTACTTTATTTTACTTGGCCCCTTAGGGGACCTCAGCACTACACTGTCTGATCGCTTCTGCTATTCAGAGCGATGCTTCAGCATTTCTCTGCATAGCACAAACGATCACCTCTTCTGCCGACGACGTCACTTGGGCATCTTTGACAGGAATTGAGTAAGGACAGTGTCCGGGGTCATCAGCTGACCTGGCGCTCTCACGGGAATCCATGGAGGCCCTGTGATCGCATCACTGGGCCGCCGATGCAAGCGGGGAGCAGCGCGATCCCAGCCGCGGTGCTTTAGATCGCGCTGTCAATGATTGACAGCACATTCTAAAGGTTCAACAGTGCCAGGCGGATCGCTCATTCACACGGCTATGTCAGCTGATCAGATCAGCTGACATGTGCAGGGAATAGTGTGAGCTTGCATCAAATGAGGAAACACGGCCAAGGACGTACCTCTACGTCCTTGGTCGTGAAGGGGTTAAGTGAATGGTGTTACTTAAACCTACATTTCACCTTGCAAAAAAATAGAATCTTCTGTATAGAAAAGTAAAAAGTTATTGGAAAAAACAGACCAAAAAATCGTGTGGTCCTTATGGAGAACAATAATACTCTGGAATATTTGTCATACTTCCCAGGTTCAATTGATGCCCAGGTTCAATGAATTTTACTGTACCTATATAAAGTGGGCACGTGGGGTGCTCCTGATTGTGTGCACATACGGCTGACATCCATGTTTGCTTCATTGTTGTAATGAATGAATAAATCTGTGAGTTTCTTATTTTTATCTTTCCGTCACAGATACATGGACGCTGCCTTTGTGATCACATTGTCATAGTTGTACTCTGACTGGATAGATCAGCTTCTTGCAAGGTGAGAATGAACAGATACTTATTTTTATGACCCTGCTATGTGTAATATGGCGTCCAAGGTGTAGGAGAGGGACACGTTCCCTATGTGAATGCCCCTGACATTGACACTTTGGATGTAGCATGTCCATGTGTACTGGCAAAGGAAAAACCAGTGTAGATTTCGTTTTTTTTTTCTAGAAACATTAAAATAGATTTTGCTAGACCCAAAAGGTAAAAAAGAAAAATCTAATTTCTAAAAGTACTTGCCTGTTTGACTTTACAGTTTTATTTCCACTGCCCTTTAGGACTGTTATAATAATTGAAATAATTATTTTTATTCTTTTACAGGCAGATCCATCATGCCTTCTTGCATCGTTAAAGGATGCGGTTACACATGGAAGTCCAGAGGCACAGGCATCATTATGCACTCTTTCCCAAACAACCCACTCATTATAAGGCAATGGTTACAACAAACGGGTCAATTTGATCACGACTTGGACGCCTCAGTCGAAAAGGTCATCGTAGGAAAGAGTTCCGATATATATCGCATGTGTTCCAAGCATTTTACTGATGATTGTTACCTGGATGATGGCTTTCGTCGTACACTGAAAAGAAATTCAATACCAACTATATTTGCCCCACCATTGCAAAACTGTGTGGTTCCAAAAGAAGATGGACCAAAGAGGAAAAAAAGAAAAATATCTCAGACTTTTAGGGTTGTCGCGGACCAAGGTCCTTCCACCTCAAGTGAACCTTCGTTATATCGACCTTTCCAAATTGGAGAGAATAATCCCATGCTTTTTGATAACCCGTGTTCCATATCCTCAGAACCGAGCAGGGTGTGGAAGGTCGTGGTTGATCGAGGTACCAATACTGATTCTGAAAGGATTGGAATGACACCAAAGCTTGGAAAAAAACATGCACAAACGCAAACGTCAGTGCGAATGTTCACAGGGCAAAATGAGACTCAACCGATACGTGCTCAATACTTGCCGAGATGTCCCGAAGGTCTAAAGGAGAGAAGATGTCCAGAACGTATTGGTAGAATTGATTGTACCTTTCATGAATCTGACTACGAAGAGAATGAAGAAGAATCTTTTTATGTTGAAAGTGATGAAGAAGCAGAGAACGAAGCCCAAAACGGAGAATTCAGATGCATCTACGAAGGTCCCAAGAGTCCTGTACGAGAAAAAAAGTTTATAGTGTTTGAAAGTTGCCTTAATAAACTTATTGGGATGATACCGTGCCAGGCACAGAGTAAATGTGAGGATCGTGTAACACATGTCCGAAAGACGTTTGTGGGGTCATCCGTAATAGTGGAAGTCAAGTGTGCAAGCGGCCACACCAAAACCATATGGGAGAGCCAGCCGAGACTGGGCAAACAACCATTAGGAGACGTTTTGGCATCTGCTGCCGTTTTATATAGCGGATCCAGTTTCCTCAAAATTCTTCAAATGGTAAAATTGTTGAACTTGAAATTTATCGGAAAATCCACCTATTACAAAAACCAGTTAACCCATTTGTTTCCAACCTTAAATCGTCACTGGATCATGGAGCAGCAATCTATTATAACCCGCCTGAGGGATAAACCTGTATGTCTATCAGGGGACTGCCAAGGGGCTCGACCGGGCCACTTGAATAAATATTACACCTATGTCATGATGGATGCCGAGACTAAAAAAATTCTTGGATTTCACGTCCAGCAGCAACTGCCTGCTTTATCTCCAGCTCACCTAAAAAACATAGCATTTAAGAAAGCACTTAATCGAGTCTTAGAAAAAGGGGTCAATGTGAAAATGGTAACCACCGATCATCATGTTGGAATTAGAAAGATAATGAAGGACACTTATGCCAATATCGTTCACCGCCTTGACCCCTGGCATTTAGCAAGATCCATTAATAATAAATTACTCGTCCAGTCCAAGAAAAAACACTGTGAAATCCTATCGCATTGGACTTTGCCAGTCAAATCGCACTTGTGGTGGTGTGTGAAGACCTGCGCTGAAAGTAAGGAAGACTTGTTGGATCGCTGGAATGCGTTACAGTACCACGTTCTTAATGTGCACGAATGGCGTTCAAATTCCGACTACTGGAAGTGCCAGCACCATGTACCTCAGTCTGATGGCTCCAAACCTACAAGGTGGCTTTCGAAGGGTTCCTTGGCATATCGTAGACTTAAAGAAATTGTACTCAGCCCTTCAGTCCAGAAAGACTTGAAACGCATATCCTTCTTCTGCCATTCAGACTCCCTGGAGATCTTCCATAACGCACGTCGTAAATACCGACCTAGTCGGCTTCGATTTTATATGGACGAAATGGTGGCCAGGACCCAGCTGGCTGCATTGGATCATAACCGAAATGCAGCAAGAATCCAAGCTGCTCTGAAGAACTCAACAACTGTCGGTGCCCCTGGACATTGTGCCAAATTTGCCAATGGCCGTAAAGCTCTGATTATAAAAGCACTTTATGAACGCAGAGGTCAGGACTTCATTTATGACTTATTACGAGAAGTGGTTACCTCCGTACGCAAAAAAAGCAAGATGGAGCTGAATGAAGCTCGGCCTCCTTCAATACTAAAGTCGTCAAGACACCAGAACGTTCCGCACTTGGACAATACTTGATAATCGCTTGTTGTTTCATGTTGAAACATTAACTTTTTTGGTAGTATTTTGTATAAGGTATTTTTATTTATAATACAGGCATCCTTAGAGAAGGAGATTGTATTATACCTCTTGACTCTTCTTGTGATAGAGACTGCAAGGAAAATTGGAGCAGGGTTTATATACAGGGAGCAGTCCTTATCTATAAGCAGTCACTGACTATAGGGTACCCCCTGCTATATATTGCGCTCTATGTAGTATCCTACTCCTCTTTCTTGTCAAAAGGAAACCATGGGACAACCACGATGTGTGATCTATCCTTAGTGTCGCGAGATTCTGCAATGCACTGCATTGTAGTAACAGAAAAATGCTGAATGCAGCTCTGGCTGTCACTGAATTGTAAGATGACAATGTAACATAAGATCAGTATTAAGAGACGTAAACCAAGGGCCTGATTCATGAAAGCTTTTACTCTAGTATTGTGGTGTAAAATGCTTTGAAAGTCACGTTATTTTTGCTGCAACTCGAGGTTGCGTTAAAATTTTTCGACTTTTGTAGTGTTCACGCCATTTTCGGCCAGCTCCGACAAAGTGGGCCCAACCGGGCGTTATGACACCACTTGTCATGTGCACTATGTCACAAAATCATACTTCAGCAGGGATTGGAGCAGGATTTGTGGCACAGAGGTGTACTCCACTTTTCCATACGCCTCTGCATTAATTGGGAGTGTCCGACTCAAGCACCTCTTACCATTAAGACCGGCGTGAACAATGATGAATCGTGTCCAAGGTATTTATATTGCTGCTCAGCGTTATGGCAGTTTAAAAAAAGAGGAATTGTTATAAATGTAAGAAATGACCATTACTTACTTCTTGAACAGCTAGAGTGGTCCCTCAGTGACTGCCCCTCCATTACTCACTCCAATTGGTGAGCCTCCTTGGTGTACATAGTGACCAATGAGGCAGGTCTTTGGCTTCTTTTCAGTCTAGCTCTTATTTCGCTCTTCATATGTGGATCACAGGGCATGGACCAACTGTAGGGCAGGAAACTTTCTTCCGGTCTTTATAAGGGGTGTGCAATATGCCTATCTGAAAGCAGTGACGGTTTGCAAGGGGGCACATGAGTGCTGGACAGGACATAATCACTACTGGGATAGCAAGGACCACTAAAGTGATGAGAAGTTTAAGAGGAAAGTATTTTTTTTTATTATTATTTTACATTTTATAGTGTTTGTTTCTATATTTGATAACTTTTGAAAAATCTGTAAATCTTTTTTAAAGTGAACTTGACACCAGATATGTGCTGCACGTATCGTGCGCTGGCTGTAATATCTCAGCCAGGTATGTTTGACTGTGAAACACTGCGACTTTTCAAAAAAATACATACTTTTATAAACTATACGCGCATGTGGGCAAAGACCTGTCAGTTCAGGGCAATAGGCAAGAAGTCACCAGGGACTGCCTGTCTGACTAGTCTCATGTGCAACTCGGTGCCTGGTGTATATTATTATATTATTTGGACTATAAGGTGCACCAGACCATAAAATGCACCCCAAATTTTGATGCACACTAAAAACTTTAATGCTAAAATGGGAGTCCATGTTATAGTTCAACTGTAACTTACTGGGTGGAAGGGGGAGGTAATGCGGTGCATAGGAGGCAGAGTCACTGGTGCAAAAAGTGTCGGCGTCATGAGTAGGGCAATGCTGAGGGCCCTGAGCTAGGAGGAGAGGGTGTCTCAGTGTTGTAAGGCAGGGTGCCATTGATCTCCCAGTGATGGGCTTCAGGAAAATGCACTAGAAGCAGCGCATGCACAGATTGAGATCTCTGAGAGCTGAGCTCAATCTGTACATGCACCGCATCCAGCAGCATTTATCTGAAATCTATCATGTCTGTCACTGCACTGCCTCCAGCTTCCTGCACTGGCGACCCTGTCTCCTGTGATCTGCTTCATTACCACCATGCCCCTAGTAACCTACATTCGGCCTATTAGGCCCCCCCTTCCAATTCTGGAAGGGAAAAAAAGTGTGTCTTAGGCTGCGTTCACACGCTGCGCAACAGCTGTGCAATTGATCCGCTTTGTACTGATCTGCCATTGCAGTGGAATGCATTGATGTTGCCTGTCCCATCCAAGTCAGTGCATTTCACTATTTTGCATTCAGACACTGCTCTTTTGGGCTCAAAAGCGGCTCCATAAAAAGAAGTCACGTGTCAATTCTTTTGGCGCTATTTCGCTGCGCTTTTTACTCCCATCGCCGCACTCCTATGGGGATCTCTTCTCACACCGACGCCGCAGGACCTGTGGAGGATCTTGGAGAGCACCATGTGACTGGGTGACGTTACCCGGTCACATGGTGCTGTGGGATCCTAGAGGGCGTGCTCACTGTGACATGAGGATAGATCACCAGGGGAGTGCGGCGAGCTAAATAAACACAGCAGCATTCACACATAGAACGCTGCGTTCTGTGAGGGTGTGTTCTTAGTGTAGTTTTGCACCAACTACAGATCCTCACAAAACACAGCAATAACTCTGTGTGGGAGCACAGCCTTATAGTTCAAAAAATACGGTAAATGTACATGTATCTGAAATGCTGGAGCACTTCAGAGTCAGACATACCTGTCTGTGATCATACTGTGAGCGCCTCATACATGATGCCTACAGATTGGGCACTTTGTATCGGCTGTCAGGTTCTTTTTCAACAGTAAATGACTTTAAAATAAATATTGCTCCGGTAAACCCAAATTTAGTGACTCAAGAATTAAATAAGAATAAGATCCAGTAATATTTCCAGAATGTTAATTTGAGACATAACTTTGGTTATGTATACCTGTAAAGGTATTGTCAATGTTGCACAGTTTAGCCTTCGTTCACATGTCTGTGATTTACGGACCAGCAGTGGATCCCGAACTTGTCAACCTCAAGTATACTTAAGCTAGTTGGAATCCTCATCTGCACACGTGAATGTAACCTTAAAGGGATCTCTGGTGATAACAAGTCAACACCTGTCCAGTGATAACTCACTGATCAGTGGGATCTGCACTGAGAGGGAGAATGCAGACTTTTTTATACCTGTTAGGCTGCTTTCACATTGCGTTTTTTTTCCTGTCCATGGGATCCTACTTTTTGCAGGACCCCACGGACAGGAACGGACAGCATCAGAGGTGACCTCCAGATGCTATTTCTGTGTCCGGGTCTGGGATTTTCACGGACCCCGACACAGGAAGGGCACTTTCACTTCCACAATGTATATACATACATTGTGGAAGTGAAATAAAGTAAAAGAAATGTTAAAAATTAAAAAATTAATGCTCACCTCTTCGGTGACATTTCGGGGCTAGCCGATCAGCATCATCGCTCACATGACCAGCATCAGTCAAGCAGTTTAAACTCTGCGCCTGCCAAAACTGATCGGCGGGCGGGTTACATGACCTCATCAGCTGAGCGGTTTAAATCTCCTGAAATTTAAACCGCTTGGCTGATGCCGGTCATGTGACCAATGACGTTGAATGATTTTTTTTTTTAATTTTTAACCCTTCTTCTACTTAATTTCACTTCCGCAATGTATGTATATACATTGCGGAAGTGAAATTAGACGGTAAAGAGCAGTTTTAGTGTACTGAGCATGCTCAGTACACTGAAATCGGGTCCGAGAAACGATCCTGTCATTTCTCGGACCCGTGCTCCATAGGCCCCCATGTTAAAGGCTGCGGATTGGGTCGGATCCGATTTGGTCCATTATGCCCTAAATCGGAGCAGTCTCCGATTTTGTGTACAGCAAAAAATCGGACACCGGAGACAATCGGATCTGACAAAAATTGGATGGCAATTAGGCCAAACCTGATGTAATCATAGGGATACATGGGGGCCAAATCGGATCCGTGGCTGTCCGTTTTACAACGGAAAGCTACGGATCCATACAAATCGCAATGTGAAAGCAGCCTTAGATGGGAGCGGCAGTGCATATACACAACTGCCGCTCCATGTTTTCTCTTTGGAGCTTGTTTTGATCGTAGAACCCCTTAAGCCAGGGGTCTCAAACATGCGGCCCGAGGGCCGCATGCGGCCCCTGGGGCTTCACTGTGCGGCCCGCGGCACCTTGGACAACTTAATGATGCATCACCCCAGTACAGTGGGCCGCTGCAGTCCCCGCTGTGTTATGACTTCCGGTCACAGCACTAACAAGCTCTGCCACTAAGCAAGATCAATGCAGGCCGCCAGCCAATGAAAGGCCCTCAGCTGACAGAAGTTTATGACGTCACCTGTGAGTCTCTGGCTGGCAGATTGCATTAACCTTGCAGAGCAAGAGAGCTTGTCTGAGTGGCGGCTGAAGGAAGTCATAGCACAGCGGAGGTCGGAAGTCAGCACAGCGGGCACCGCGGTGGCCCCCTGCACTGCATCGATGCATCATTAAAGTGAGAAAAGTGTAAGTGTGTGTGTGAGAGGGTGAGTGCGGGTATGTGGGTGTGTGTGAGTGTGTATGTAGTGTAAAGGGGATCGGGCTGGGGGACATCACTAGAAAAGAGGATCAGGATGGGGGATATCACTAGAAAAGGAGATCAGGATGGAGTATATCACTACAAAAGGGGATCAGGATGGGGACAGAACTACATAATGAGGACCAGGATGGGACATTACTACATAATGAGGACCAGGTTGGGGACGTTAGTACATGAAGATGACCAGGATGGGGACATTAGTACATGAAGATGACCAGGATGGGGACGTTACTACAATATTGGGACCGGCCATTACTACAGGATGGGGACATTGCTACAAGAAGGGGATCAGGATTTGTACTTTACTACATTGACCAAAAATTCTGGTATTACTAAAAATATTGCTTAGTCCTACAAGGGATGCGGCCCTCAATATAAATTTTTTTTCTATGTGCGGCCCACCAACCCAGCTGAGTTTGAGACCCCTGCCTTAAGCTAACTTTGAAGATCCTTTGCTTTATTTCGGTGTACGCTGATCTTTACTTCGTTTTTTTTTTGTTCTCTTGTTACATCCAAAGCAAAAAAGAAAATCTGCTTGTTGCATTTTGAAACGTTGTGTTTGTGATGGCCCGGCTTTGTGTTGTCCTACAATTGTTATTCCAGCTCCTATAATGCGCAGTTCTCTAATGGGAAACAACAGAAGGGGCATTGTTAGGATGGGACTTTTGTTTCAAAGCCAAACAAGTAAAACAAAATGTTTACAAAAATGTTCAACCTGTTTTGTAAAGTTATTTGTAAAATTTTGTAAATGACTTTGTTTCTTTAATAAGAAATAAAATGTTCAGATCAGAACTGTGGCTCCATCTTTAAAAGAATGAAATGGTCGAGGGAGGAAGGCGCTAAAATGACATGTGCTGTATGGCTAAAAGTATGTGACCTTCCTTCCGAATATTGAACTCAGGTGTTTTACTCACAATCATTGGCACCAGGCGCATAAAATCCAATACACGGCTGTGTGATCTCTATAGGGAAACATTGGCATTAGGCCGGCCGTATATTAGATGGCTGTTAGCCAAACATTTCGTCTGCCGATCGTTCTTCGACAGCTATCTCTGCTGACTGCCCATACAGAGAAGTGCCTGTCCGGCCGCACTTGTGTTCTCTATGACACATGTCAGCCGACAGCTTATCTCAGGGAGAACATGTGATTGGCAGTCCAATTGATATCTCTCACAATCCTCAGTCGACTGGTGCTCCCATACTCATTAGTCTGTCAGCTGAACCTGCTGATATTAGCGGGGTTGGCCATCATTAGTCTAATAGCATGGCTCTTCCTTTTGGGCTGTGCGCCTTGTCTATATAGCTTTTTATGGGCAAGTGTGAAACAGGTCTGGGGCCTTCTCTGACCCATCTATTTTGAGGCCTGCTGCACATAGCTAGGTGAATTACAAGAGTTTAAGGGTTTTCTCCATGAACAAAATTGAAGAGAACCTGTCAGGTCCCCCATGCCTCCAATCGGCAGCATTCACACGTATGCCGAAATTCCCTGCCTAACCAGCCCTGTCTAATGCTATTTACTAAAATCAAAGTTTAGAGAATGCATTTATTACATCTGTTTCTGTCTAATTAGGCCTTTGTCTAGTCGATGGGATATTGTTTCCCCAGACTAGTCTGTCTCTTTCTATGTTATCAAGCTCCTGTGATTTCCATAAACCAGCGTCATTGAAACTCCTGGAAATATTGCGCATGCACACGGCTCATGACGGCGCCCCGTCTTCAGAGAGGTGCACTGTGCATGATCGGAAGTAAAGAAGCTGTCCTTGTGAGCATGTGCAGTGCACCTCTTTGAAGCCGGAACGGAGACGCGTACACCTGGATTCAGAGGCGCAGTAACGCTGCTGAAATGATCCGTGTACATGTGTGAGAGCTAGCAATCACGCTGGCTTGTGGAGATCATATTATCACTCCACATGGGCCTGATAACATGGAAGGAGGACTAGTCTGGGAAAACAAACTCCCAATCAACTAGTCAAAATCCTAATTGGCAAAGGAACAGTGCAAGTTTTATAAATCTTTTTTTGTAAATGTTGATTTTAGTAAAAAGCATTAGACTGGGTTGGTTAGGAAGGGAATTTTGTCATGTGTGAATGTTCCTGGGTTGGAGAGAGTGGAGTACATAGAGAACCTCACCGTTCTCTTTAAAGTTGAATTTCATCAATAGATTTTGGAATAATAACAACTTTCACAATTAGATGGGGTTTTTTTGTGTTTTTTTTTTTTTATAAATGTTCCTGTGCTGAGATAATCTTATATATTGTCCCTGTTATGTACTGTGTAATGGACGTGTCTGACCGTACAGGGTCTGATCATACCACATCTCCTGTGTTGAGATGATCTTATATATGTGTCCCTATTATGTACTGTGTAATGACTGTGTCTGAGCATACAGGGACATGGTCTGATGATACCACATCTCCTGTGCTGAGATAATCTTATATATGTGTCCCTGCTATGTACTGTATAATGGATGTGTCTGACCGTACAGGGTCATGGTCTGATCATACCACATCTCCTGTGCTGAGATGATCTTATATATGTGTCCCTGCTATGTACTGTGTAATGGACGTGTCTGACCATACAGGGACATGGCCTGATCATACCACATCTCCTGTGCTGAGATAATCATATATACAGCTGTGGCAAAAATTGAGGCCACTGCAAAATGTTTAGGTTTTTCTGATATTTTTCTTTATAGGTATATTTTTCAGTATGATGTACAATGTTCTTTTATTCTATAAACTACTGACAACATGTCTCCGGAATTCAAAGCTAAAAATTTTGTATTTGTTTGCAGCAAATGAGAAATCGTCAAGATAATAAAAAAGAAACATCATACCTCAAATAATTCAAAGAAAACAAGTTCTTATTCATTTAGAAACAACAATACTAATGATTTAACTCAGGAAGAGTTCAGAAATCACTATTTGGTGGCATAACTGATACCAGCAGGGAACGGCACGATCCCTGCCACGGTGCTTTGGATAGCACCATCAGTGACTGACAGCGCGATCCAAAGCATTAACAGCACTGATTGGATAGCTTATCCAATCGGTGCTGTTAGCTACACATGTCAGCTGATCAGATCAGCTGACATTTTGGGGGATAATGCAAGCTTAGCGTGTGTGCTCTCATCAGAGGGAAGGACATGGCCACGGGTGTGTGTGTATATATGAATGCCCTTGGTCATGAAGGGGTTAAAGTGTCCCTTGTTCGTGGGAAACCCCTTTAAGGACCATCCTGATTTGGTAAACCTTGCTTGGGTGGGATGTTATTTATTTGTACTAATACTATTTCCTTACTGCAGGGTGTTTGCTCATTTGTTATTACCCTCGGGTCTGTACGGGGCCTTTTCTGACCTTTACCCCGATCAGACCCCTGAATTGGAGCCCTGGGTTGGATCACTGTCTTTTCGTCTATGAGGGTCTGACTTCACAAATGCTTTTTTGGTAAATGTGCACAGATTCTTGGTCTCCAAACTTTTTCTGAGTCATCCCAGTGCATGTCAGGAGTATATAGCCGTTTAGCCATCTCATCCCTGTGATGGGTTATATTATTATTATTTATTTATAGAGCACCATTGATTCCATGGTGCTGTTCAGGAGAAAGGGTTACATACAAACAAGTTAAAAATACAATGAACAAACTAACAGTGACAGACTGGTACAGAGGAGAGAGAGGACCCTGCCCTTGCGGGCTTACATTCTACAGGGCGGTGGGGAGAGAGATAGTAGGTTGGGTCTGCTCTGGTAGTGGTGGAGCGCCGGGTCCAATGGTGGAGCATCGGGTCCAGTGGTGGTGAGGCAGCACTGTGGTCATTGCAGGCTGTAGGCTGTTCTGAAGAGATGGGTTTTCAGGTTCCGCTTGAAGGTTCTGAGTGTAGGGGACAGTTGGACGTTTTGGGGTGCAGAATTCCAGAGGATGGGGGATGTTCGGGTGAAGTCCTGCAGGCAGTTAGATGAGGAACGTACAAGTGTGGAGGAAAGAAAGAGGTCTTGGGAGGATCGAAGATTACGAGTTGGATGATATCGGGAGATTAGTTCAGAGATATATGGGGGGGACAGATTGTGGATGGCTTTGTAAGTCAATGTTAGTAGTTTGAATTGGGTACGCTGGTGAATTGGGAGCCAGTGGTGGGATTTGCAGAGGGGAGGAATAGCGAGGAGAAAGGTGGATTAGTCGAGCAGCAGAGTTAAGGACAGATTGAGAGGTGCAAGAGTGTTAGCAGGGAGGCCACACAGAAGGAGGTTGCAGTAGTCGAGATATGAGCAAATATTGAGAGCGCTGTTGTTTTGAATGCTTCTCCTAATTAACCTTCACCCCATCAGGTCCCTGTGCGCTTGTGTTTAGGGTTAGGTGTCGGCATGCACACATTGGGTGTTCGTGCCCTGATGTAACGGCCACAACGCTCTTCAGGTAGTCTGCCTTATTATCAGTACCCACATTACAGCAATGGCCACATAAATGCAAAACAAACACTGCCACCCATGATAAGCTTAGATACTAGTGATAAGCGAATAGTGTAATATTTGGGTTTGGATTATTGTAACCATATGCTTTTCACTATTCGGATACTGGACCTAATGCAAGTTAGCGGGAAACTCGTATATTTTTCTTTTAGAAAAATACTATATATATGTCCTCTTCCTAGTATATATGGTCCTGCTCCTTGTATATATGTCCTCTTCCTGGTTTAAATGGTCCCCATCCTTGTATATGTGTCCCCATCTTGTTTTATATGGTCCTCCTCGTGGTATACGTACATGGTCCCCATCCTTGTATATCTATAACAGTTCAGTCCCTAACGTGCAAGTGAAAACAACAACATTGCATTCACCTTTCGTCCGATCCCGCATCGCCGGCTGCCCTCCAGTAGCCAGCGCCCAGTGGCTGGCCTGGCTGCTGACGTCAGAGGGCCGGGGGCCCGCGCATAACAGTGACGTCACTCATGTGTGGGCCCCTTTCGCTGCACCTCCGCCGGCTCACAGCCACTGTGCGTGTGCCTGCAACGTGTATCGCAGTGCAGGGACCCGACAGATATCTGCACCACAATGCACTGCAGCTGTATCCTCGGCGAGGTCACCGATCCAGCTGAAGCAGTGGGCCCCTCTAGCCCTGGGCCCGGTCACAGCTGTGACCCCTGCGACCCCGTTCCTTACGGCCCTGGGTTTAGTATTCAAGACAAATACCCGAATAGTAAAGAGTATTTTTAGAATAACTCGGAATATTTCACTATTCGCTCATCCCTAATAGATACACTAGCACATAGGATGAGCTGAGGTACCCTAAGACGTGCAGTGCCGACCATAATGGCCTTAGATACCTAGACTGTGTAGTTAATATCACATACGATAGGATTAGATACATCAAATTAGCAGATGTTATCACACATTAGGCTTAGATACTGTGACTACAATGGGCCATACACGACCACAGGTGCATTTCAGATGTCGCAGCATTTAGCGCAGCGCTTTCTGCACAGAGACCTTTGCTCTGCAGATTGAATATCCAGTGTTTGCCTCTTGAGCTGTGAATAGTTGGCAATGACAGAGGGGCTGGGCCAAGCGTTTCCCTGTCCCTTGGCCCCAGGAAGGAGATTTTGCAGAGCAACGCTGACTATATCAGTCTCCTCGGCTGCAGAACGGTGAGTGTTCAGCTGGTAATAACTGAACTAAACTTAAGAAAACTTATGAAATAATCCTTTTGTGTTCCTGGGCCTTCAAAAGAGCAGAGAAATGGATCCCACAGGAGCTGAGAGCTGCAGCCCAAATAACCCGCACTTGGCCTGATAAGTTGAAAAGCCTTAGATCATGGGGCCCCTCCAGATGTGGGAGCAGGAAATACAGCTGTATGTATAAGGTTATTACAAATTAAACATTGTGCATATGATAACGTCGCTGTGGGTGACGTAGAAGGGATTAACCCTTACTGGCAAATAATGAGCACACCTGAGTGATCCACTGTCACCATCTACCATGTGGTTAGAAGGGAAGGAAAGGCCCCATTCACACTTGTTTGATCAGGATTTTGCATTAGGTATTATGAGACAAATTAAATAAATATGTGAATTTGCATTTTTTTTTGTATTAACGGCACAGTATTGGTCTTGTTTGTCTTAGGCTGCTTCCACACTGCAGTTTTTTCACTGATCAGTGTCCATCAGATTTGTGTGCCAAAACCCGGAGAGAAACCAGGAGAGGAACTTGCAGAGAAAAACTATAATTGAAAGATTGACACCTGTTCTAGGTTTTGGAGACACATCATGGTTTTGGTACACAAATCTGATGGACACTGATAAGTGAAAAAACTGCAGTGTGGAAGCAGCCTAACAAGTAATAACGCAAAATAATGACTGAAACATGTAAAGTATAAGAGGCCAAGACTGATGTCGCTGCATTGGTGACGTGCCATCGGTCTTTGTGAAGCCGGGTACCTATTGCTGTATTTCACAGCCCGTATACAGTTGTCCACACACTTCCTGACCTGAGCTTATAACCTTTTAGACATGCATGAGACTGTAAATTCACAGTCAGGAGACCTGCAGGCTGTGCATTATGATCCGTGTATGGACCAAGAAATATGGCCATCTAGGGCTCGTTCAGACAAGTGTATTATAGGTACGTGTCCTGTCATTGGAATTGAATACCAAACTGACAACACTTGGAACAATGGGCCTGTTTAAAAGGAATCTTGTCAGCAGTATTTTTCTCTATAATCTGAGAGCAGCATGACGTAGGAGTAGATATCCTTATTCCTGGGATGTCACTTACGGGCTTTTTTAGTAAAATCAGTGTTTTATCAGCAGGAGATTATCACTACATGACTAGGTGTCTCATGCCATGTAGTCCTGCTGCTCTGTTTAACCCCATCTCCACCAATGATTGGCAGCTTTGACAGGCAGCTTTCTGTGTACATTGTACAATCATGGGTATGGACGGGATCATATAAATCTCAGCATTCTGAGCACTGCCACATCTACAACAGAAAACAGCAATTGCATCAAAATTAGAGCTCACAGATCACCAGGTGACACATCACTGTCATCAGGGTCTCTGAACCCATCATCATGCTGCTCAGATTATATGGCAAAAACCTGCTGACAGATTCTCTTTTAATTACCGTAGTTTTTTTGGGACACAGAGTATGTGGGAAAAAAATCTCTGCATGGAAAATATTTTCTGTATATCCCATGAGACTCGACTATTGAAATCTATAGGTATGCAAAAGAAAACCGATCCCATAAGGATCATCCAGATATCTTGATTTTTACAAATATATTGCTACAATATTATTAATATACAGTGGTGTGTGAAAGTGTGTGCCTCTTCCTGATTTTTTATTCTTTTGCATATTTGTCATACTTAAGTGTTTCAGATCAACAAACAAATGTAAATGTAAATATTAGACAAATAATCACAAATTGCAAAGTTTATAAATTGCAGTTTATAAATGAAGATCTTTATTATTAATGGAAAAAGAAATCCAAACCTACAGGGCCCTGTGTGAAAAAGTGATTGCCCGTAAACCTAATATTAGGTTTTGTCGCCCTTAGCAACAACAACAACTGCAATCAAGCACTTTTGATAACTGGCAATGGTTCTTTTTCAATGCTCTAGAGGAATTTGCCTGCTCATCTTTGCAGAATTGTTGTAATTCAGCCACATTGGAGGTTTCCAAGAATGACCCGCCTTTTTAAGGTCCGCCCCAGCATCGCAATCTGATTACAGTCAGGATTTTGACTAGACCACTCCAATGTCTTACCGTATATACTCGTATATAAGCCGAGTTTTTCAGCCCAAAAATTGGACTGAAAAGTCTCCCCCTCGGCTTATACACAGGTCAATACGGTAGGCTGCAGTGGTGGGGGCTGTGTCCGGGGCTGAGGAGGCGGGGGGAGGCTGCTGAATGAGCGCCCCATCACGTGGGGCTGCTCATTATATATGCACTGCTTCCCCCTGTCAATCAGCGGCAGGGGGAAGCAGTGCATATCTAAATATATGCCCCCAAATGCTGGCACTTGCCCCCCTGCTTGTAAGGCCCCCCCCCGGCTGCTTTTATTACCATCCTTGGTATTTTGAATCGCGCAGGTCCCTCCGTGCTCCCATCCTCTGTAGCATCCGGGTCATGTGACCGGCCGGTCACATGACGTCTTCGCGACGCGACGGCCGGGGACCCCGGATGCAGCTGATGCCGGGAGCACGGAGGGACCTGCGCGATGCAGAAGACCAGGGATGGTAAGTTAAGCAGCCGGGGGGGGGCCTTACAAGGAGGGGGCGAGTGCTAGCATTTGGGGCTGCTGTATACACCTCTGGGGCTGCCTGTATATACCACCTCTGGGGCTGCCTGTATATACCACCTCTGGGGCTGCCTGTATATACCACCACTGGGGCTGCCTGTATATACCACCACTGGGGCTGCCTGTATATACCACCTCTGGGGCTGCCTGTATATACCACCACTGGGCTGCCTGTATATACCACCTCTGGGGCTGCCTGTATATACCACCACTGGGGCTGCCTGTATATACCACCACTGGGGCTGCCTGTATATACCACCACTGGGGCTGCTGTATACACCTCTGGGGCTGACTGTATATACCACCACTGGGCTGCCTGTATATACCACCACTGGGGCTGCTGTATACACCACTGGGGTTGCCTGTATATACCACCACTGGGGCTGCCTGTATATACCACCACTGGGCTGCTGTATACACCTCTGGGGCTGCCTGTATATACCACCACTGGGGGCTGCTGTATACACCTCTGGGGCTGCCTGTATATACCACCTCTGGGGCTGCCTGTATATACCACCTCTGGGGCTGCCTGTATATACCACCTCTGGAGCTGCCTGTATATACCACCTCTGGAGCTGCCTGTATATACCACCACTGGGGCTGCCTGTATACACCACTGGGGCTGCCTGTATATACCACCACTGGGGCTGCCTGTATATACCACCACTGGGGCTGCCTGTATATACCACCACAGGGGCTGCTGTATACACCACTGGGGCTGCCTGTATATACCACCACTGGGGCTGCTGTATACACCTCTGGGGAGGCTGCTGTATACACCACTGGGAGGCTGCTGTATACACCGCTGGGGCCTGTATATACCACTGGGGAGGCTGCTGTAATACCGCTGGGGCCTGTATACACCACTGGGGAGGCTGCTGTAATACTGCTGGGGCCTGTATACACCACTGGGGAGGCTGCTGTATACACCGCTGGGGCCTGTATATACCACTGGGGAGGCTGCTGTAATACCGCTGGGGCCTGTATACACCACTGGGAGGCTGCTGTAATACCGCTGGGGCCTGTATACACCACTGGGGAGGCTGCTGTATACTACCACTGGGGAGGCCTGTATACCACTGGGGAGGCTGCTGTATACTACGACTGGGGAGGCTGCTGTATACTACGACTGGGGAGGCCTGTATACCTGTGCTGGGGTCCACCCTCGGCTTATACACGAGTCAATAGGTTTTCCCAGGTTTTGGGGGCAAAAGTAGGGGGGTCGGCTTATACACGAGTATATACGGTAATTGTGTTTTTCTTAAGACATTCAGAGGTGACTTGCTCGTGTGTTTTGGATCGTTGTCCTGGTCCATAACCCAAGTGCGCTTCAGCTTGAGGCCATGAACAGATAGATGGACATTCTCCTTCAGGATTTTTTGGTAGACAGCAGAATTCATTATTCCATTTACCACAGCAAATCTTCCAGGTCCTGAAGGAACAACACAGCCCCAGACCATCACACTACCACCACCATATTTTACTGTTGGTATGATGTTCCTTTACTGAAATGCTGTGTTAATTCTGCACCTCATGTAATGGGACATTCACCTTCCATAAAGGTCAACTTTTGTCTCGTTCAGAGTGTTCTGCCTGAAGTCTTGGGTATCTTCAAGATGTTTTCCGGCAAAACTGAGACAAGCCTTTGTGTTCTTTTTGCTCAGCAGTGGTTTTCGTCTTGGAACTCTGCCTTGTGTCCATTGTTGCGTAGTCTCTTATAGGGGAGTCATGAACACTAATCTTAACTGAGGCAAGTGACGCCTCCAGATCTTTGGATGTTGTTTTGAGGTCTTTAGTGACCTCTTGGATGAGTCTTCGCTGCGCTCTTGGGGTAATTTTGGCCGGCCACTACTGGGAAGGTTCACCACTGTTCCATGTTTTCATCATTTGCAGATAATGGCTCTCACACTGGTTCACTGAGGTACCAAAGCTTTAGAAATGGCTTTATAACCTTTTCCAGACAGATGAATCTCAATTACTGTGTTTCTCATTTGTTCCTGTTTCTCATTTCTTTGAATCACGGATTGATGCGTAGCTTTTGAGGATCTTTTGGTCTACTTCACTTTGTTAGGCATGTCCTATTTAAGTGATTTGTTGATTGAGAACAGATGTGGCAATAATCAGGCCTGGATGCGGCTAGGGAAAATGAACTCTGCTTTCCAAAGGTGTGATAAACCACAGTTAATTTATGTTTTAAGGGGGCAATCACTTTTTCACACAGGGCCCTGTAGATTTGGATTTCTTTTCCCCTTAATAATATAAGTGACAAACGTGAAAGAATAAGAAATCAGGAAGGGGCAAACACTTTTTTACCCTACTGTAGCAAACTGTGATGTAGAAAAACAGATATCGAATTGATTTCATACTGATTAATATGGAAACAAATATGAAATAAGAAATGAAAATATGGATGAAAAATGTTTTTTTTTCCCTTTATTGGGCCGGACATTTCTTCATACTCTCATCTGAACCTCATGTGACTGGTGTTTATTTTTCTTTAGTTTACACTGAGAGAAATTCTGGAACCTTCTACAGATCAGATTATCTTCTTTTTGAACTTTGATTAGGCCGATATTTCATGGTTCACGTCCCCACCCCCAGATAAATTCTTATTGGAGTCATGTTGCATAATCGTGACGGATCTTAACCCGCTCAGACAACAAACATAATAAAAAGGCAGCTGCCTCTGTATAAGCTGGCATCATAAAACATTTCTCCAGTGAAAACGGAACTATCCTTTCTCGTTACCCTCCATTTTGGCAGGGAACAGAGGAGGTGAGGCTTAATGCTCCTGTTCTCCCATTGCACAGGGAGATCTGGAGAAGGAGCTGCAGCAGAAACCTCTCCCTTTTTACTCTGTGCCCAATGTGCTTATTTTTTTGCACTGCAAATCTCAGCTACACAGACGCAGCTGTCTATAAACAAAAGCATCATACAACTATTGCATTTGTGCACACGCAAAGACAGACACTTTCAAACCCTCCCTGGCCAGCCCATGGTGATCCCCGGTGATTATTCTTCTGTGCAGCAGCAGAAGCTGTGTTTATCGATCTTCCAGATCCTGCGTACTGTGTGACAGGCTGAGTCACATGCTGCAAGATCCTGGAAGATGGATACACACATATCCCGCCGGTGCATGGAGGGAGAATCCCTGGGGATCACTGGGGAGGGTGAGTATTGCAGCATTTTTGTTTTGGAAGTCGCAGGAAAAATCAATCTGCAGAATGGCGATTCTTGAAGAATTTTTGCTGTAAATTTTACCCATACTAAAAATTGGGAAAAATCTGCACCAAAAATGTGTGTTTACCGCTAAGAAATGCAGAAATATCTGCACCAAATTGTAATTATGTGCACAGACCCTTAGAAGCCTTGTCTTATACTGTATATTAAATGGACAAAATATTGTTTTCTTTGTGTCTTTTATTGCTGGCTGTGGTTTAGGGAAACATTGCTCATCTGACAGATTCGGGCTATTAAAGGGAATCTGTCAGCAGGTTTTTGCAGTCCCATCTGACAGCAGCATAATGTAGAGACAGAGACCCTGATTCCAGCAATGTGTCACTTACTGAGCTGCTTGCTGACATTTTTATAAAAATACTGTTTTCTCTGCTGCAGATTTGGCAGCTCCTAAATATGACTGGACTACTTGAGTAATCCTCTAATGATAACCTCCAGCTGATTAAACAGTGATTTTATCAAAACTGCACTGAGCAGCCCAGTAAGTGATACATCGCTGGAATCAGGGTCTCTGACCCTACAATATTCTACACTTAGATTAGGCAGCAAAAACCTGTTGACAGACTACCTTTAAAGGCAGGGGCAGATTTACCATATGTGCCAGCTGTGCAGCTGCAGAAATATGAAGGTCATATGCTAAACTAAAAGCTGTTTTATTACATTGCATGTAACGGATGGACCCAATGAATTGTGATACTTAAAGGGGTTTTCTGGTCTAAACTGATAATTCTGCAGTAGATCTATGTGACTGTAGACTTATCAATCCTCTCAGAGCCTGCACTGTGCGCTGCAAGGATTCATGGTTAGTAAGTCGGGAACAGACTGCAATTATGTGATATACATGTTCCTGGCAAAAACACTCGTAGCGGCCTCAATCAATACGAGTGTGTGGAGTGGGCTTGTCTGACTAGTGGACGTGACTGGCTAGTGGTCCATACATTTGTATTAAGCAAGGTCACGCCAACTAGTTGGGGGCTCTGTCCGGGAACATGCATACAACATAACTGCAATCTGTTACTGGTTTATGGTAAATCCTCGTGGTGCACATTGCGGGAGCTCGGAGGATTGATAGTTCAGCTGACACATACAGTGACTACAGATATATTGTTTTAGACCAGACAACCCCTTTAATGACTGGCAGATTGTAGGAGACACTAAGGATACACCAGACCGTACAAGGTGTTCATGTCATGGATGAGACGTTCAGCAAACAGATGTCAATGTGGCTTTCAAATTAATCGCCTAATAAATAGCTAAATGATTTTGCAGGGGAAACTGCTGTTTTATCTGCGATTAAAAACGTCATAGCTACCCCCAAAATAATATCAATAAAAACGTCATCTTGCACCGCAACAAATAAGCCTCACACGACTCCTTCAACTGAAAAATGAAAACATGACAAAATGACAAACTTTTTTTTTTTTTTTGTAGTTGCAAATTTCAGATTTTTTTTTCTCTAGTAAAATAGGAAAATAAACTGGACATGTTTGATATTGCTGTTGAGGAGAATCTTATTGCGAAGTTATAGGGGAACTCCGGGAGATAAAACTTTTTAGTACAGTCCCTGCCCTCCTACATAATGAAGAAGAGCCGTACACTGCAGTTCTAGAATCTATAGATGTCTTATAAATCAGTAAAATCATATCTGCTCCTCAGCTCTCACCCCTCCCTCTGGACAGAGAAATTCAGCCTCATGCTGTATCAGTGACAAGAGGTGTGGTGGGGGTGTGGACTCTGGGGGCTCCAAGATCATCTTACATTCCCACTCCCTTACACTTCTGTATGGGCAGGGGTGTGGCCATCTGCCATATATTCACAGTACATACTGATAATGGAACATTGGGTTTATACCATGTCTAACAGATGCTGCAGAGGAATCTGGATGCTTTGGTGTCACTGAGGAGACAGTGGCAATCCATAGAAAGTTTCAGGGGCATGACTGTCCTGTGACCATGGGGCTAGCAGCCACGCCCCCTGCCCATTCAGAAGTATGAGGGACAGGAATGTAAGATGATCCTGGAGCCCCAGGACCACACCCCTGACACACATCCTGTCACTGCTGCAGCATCACTGAATATCTCTGTATCCTGAGGGAGGGTGAGAGCTGAGGAGCAGATATGATTTTATTGGTTTATAAGTGATATATAGATGGTAGCACTGTAGTGTCCAGCTCTGCTTCATCATGTAGGAGGGCAGGGACTGTACTAAAAAGTTTTCTCTGCACAGAATTTCCCTTTAATTTTACTCCAAAGTGTACACCATATAAACAAGAGCATTAAATACAATCACCACCATGCACCATGCCAATGTCCATGCCACTGCCCAGTACACTGTTTCGCATATTGCTTCACCAGGGGGATGATTAGGTGGGAACCCCCTGAGGAAGTGATACATATGAAAGGGTGTTGTGTGTGTATGTATGCATGTGTATCATGTGGTTCATTGGCTTGATGTAGGATGGGTATTAAAATTAATGTTCTTGGTTGTTATTTCCTACACAGAAGTTGTATTGTTATAGCGGTTAGTTACATTGTTAGATATGTAGCATTATAAATCATATTATAATCGTGTATTTTTAATAGAAGTATTGTAGTGATTATCTGTGTGTAGTCTTTTGTACCTTTAATCCAGCTAATGACTGTTGTATTTACTGTGATAAACTCTCTATTATGCCATCACTAGATCCTCTAATGTGACCAGATGGGTCTTTAATGGGATATCTTTAGATTCTCGGTAGCTGTTGATGTTTTGGGGGGTTTTTCTAAGAAAGTTTTAAATTCTTTATAATCATGGTGTGATAGTTGCTATTTTTTTTTGGGGGGGGGGGCTGTGTTAAGGGAAGGTTATTGAGTAATTTGAAGGTTATTTTAGATTTGTAGGGTCTTTCTACTATTATGATATCAAAGCAAATATTTGTAAGGGTCTTGTGTAGTTGTAGGGTCTTGTGGTCCAGTTCTGGTTATAAATTATGTGAACACTTGGAAATGACATTAGACTCAAAAAGGTTGGCTGGCAACCACTCAATGCACTGATTTACACAACGTGCATTACCCAATAGAGTGCAGAAGCCACAAAAAGGTGAAGGTCATTGTGGTGTGGAAAGATGTTGCACAACAAGTGTGCCCTGCCGATGCAAACTATGTCAACTGCGTTCAGTCCAAGAAAAAGTGAAATCCTGGCATATGAATGACGGATCAATTGTGGTCTTGGCCCGAGACCTGGGCTGGACCCTCATGAATTAGACACACATTGGGCACAAACCACTTTCCAAGTGTTTACCGACAGCCACACCTGACCACAAGACATGTCTATGTTTACTTGAGGCAGCCGAAAAAAGTGGTCACTTCAGCCATCTAAAATCTATAGTTGAAAGGACATTTTCATAATCCAAATCTATTGCTCATTCACAGGATAGGTGCTCAGTGTTACATGGCTCGACTGATCTGGAGAAGTGTTGGTGACCCATGCACACCGGAGCTCTAGTCACTGACTGGGGATGGCGGGTCTCCAAGACTTAGAATGTAGAGTGGCAGCATGAATGCTCATTCAATCAGGATGGCATCCACATTCTGATGATCGATGGGGATGTTGGTAATGGGGCCCATATCAATATATCACTCATCACCGATCTGGATAGGTGATGAGCTGTGATTATGGGAAAATGCCTGTAATGTAAAGCTTTAGGGCCCCCTTTACAACAGTTGATTATTGAACTGAATGAAGCAGACAATCTTAAAGTACTGAATCCCCATATAATCATGGCAGTGATCAGCCAACAAATTGCCAAAATGCTTGGATTCTTGTTGGTAGCACATAATCCTCTCCTGTAAGCAGGGGATGTGCTGATGAGAACATACAAGCTGTAGGGGGGACAGTAACATCCTATTAATATTTTGTCCGCATACTGTTTACAACAGCCCGTGTAAAAGAGTCTTAAATGAGCGCAGACTGACTTGGTATATCATCGATCAGCATTTTCTATGCGCAATGTCAACCAACGGTTAGCATCTTCATTTCTGGTGACTAGAAGAAATCATTTGCTAGAGTCTTTATCTTGGACAACTGTTCCAAATGGTAGAGAATATTTTTATTCCAGTTTTGGTCATAAGAGTTGAGATTATTGTTGATTCCCTTTGATAGGACATTAATATAAACTTATTTGTGACCTGCTGTTTTCTCGTTGTAGGGTTTGACCAGCCACGTGACCAACAACAAGTCCAACTAAACTGAAGACATTTAAATATAGCTAGAAACTCCCTAGAAAATGGCCAGCTCCTCAAGCATCTCTGGAGCGATACAATCAGTAGTTGAATATTTCCAGCAGCATCGCTTACCTCTGCTCTGTGCCGCCGGCCTTGGAGTCACAGCTATTGCTTCTTGGATGTGGTGGAGAAAGAAGCAGGGAGAAAAAGTGGAGCTGAGAAAGGTTGGTACGGTCTCCCAGATTCTTATTTACCCCATCAAGTCATGTAAAGCTATTTCAGTGCAAGAAGCTGAATGTTTGGAGCTGGGGTTGAGACATGAAGAACTTGAAGATCGACACTGGTTGGTGGTGAATGAGGAAGGACAGATGGTGACTGGTCGACAGGAGCCTCGAATTGTCCTTATATCTGTAAATGGCACTGGAGACTCGCTCAGCCTTGAAGCCCCCGGGATGGAGAAGATATTTGTCCCAGTGGCACAACCCAAAGGCAACAAAATTATGGACTGTCGAGTATTTGGCCTTGATATCCAGGGTCGGGATTGTGGGGACGAGGTGTCTCGTTGGCTGACAACCTATTTTCAGAGTAGTACACCTTACCGCTTGGTGCATTTTGAGCCCAATGTGATGAAGCCACGGAAGTCCAAAGAAACAGAAAAACCATTCCGGGAAAAAGATATCATTGCCTATCCTGACGCCAGTCCCATAATGCTGCTGTCTGACACATCACTGGAAGAGCTCAATAGTCGAATGGAAACTCCTGTGTCACTGGCCAACTTTCGTCCTAGCATTGTTGTGTCTGGGTGTAAGGCTTTTTCAGAGGATAGTTGGGATGAAGTCAAGGTGGGCTCCACAAGACTGAAGAGAGTCATGGCATGTGGTCGATGCATTTTGACCACAGTTGACCCAAAAACTGGAGTTCTGACTCGGGAGGAACCACTAGATACACTGAGAACCTTCCGAATGAGTGATAAATCCCTGAGCCACCTCTACAAAAAAGCTCCTCTCTTTGGGCAGTATTATGGGGTGGACAAAACTGGGGTGTTCAAAGTTGGAGATCCAGTGAATCTGGTGGTTCGCAGTGGATAGAAACTATAACTACTCTTGTACAATAAACTGGAATAATCAAATAACATTTTCACCTGAAGTTAAAAAGTATCCTACTAACAATCTATATGGCTACCATGGTGGCTCTCCAATGGGTTGTCACTCAACTTGTGGTCCTGAATGGCAGGCAAATCTGACTAATAACCCTGAAATCTGATGTCTCTGTTTCTCAATTCAGATAAGGACCACAATGCTCAGGCCAACCACAGGTCTCCTGGCCAGAACTGGCTGCCTCTTTTATGTGTAAGAGGCTGATAGTTTAGGTCAGGATGCCAGTGTTGGTCTGGGCTTTGTGGTCCTTATACGGACATCTAAATTTAGTCAAATTTAGTGGTCTATTTTTGCTCACGTACAAGAAAAACGGACCATATTTTTGTAGTCAATGTTTGGTCCGAGTGTCACTCAGCTTTCTCTAAAATGCAAAGTTTATTTTTTTTTTTTAAAAGTTGGAATATTTAATCACATGACAGAACAGGAATTCTTTATACTTAAACTTTATATACTTAACCAGGAACTTTTCACTTCTAGGGAGAAATGATGTGCAATGTTATTGAAAAATTAAAATGGTTGTTTCATGATCCTTAAAGCATGGCTTCTTTCTTCCAGAAATGGCGCCATGCCAATCCACAGGTGGTGTCTGTTACTGCACTCCATTAAAGTGATTGAAGCTGAGCTTGCAGTTTCACACTCAGCCTGTGTACACGTGTGGCGCTGTTTTTCAAAGCAAGAGGCTATGTTTTTTCCAGTCTTGTACAACCCAGCTGGGGTCTAGTTAATTGTGGTGCTGGTTGTAGCGATATCCTTATAATGGTAGTCTGTATTTTACAGGTAATTATGATTGAATTTTTACCTTCTGGTTCTGTGTAGGAAATTTACATTTTGAGAACATTGGAATAAAACAGAAATGTAATAATTCATGATTTGTTACAAATTTTTATGGAATTCAATAGTCAAACGCAATTTTCTTTGTCGTTGTCTAACTTTGTAATAATCCTTGATTATTAAATATACATGTGTGCAAATGTATCTGGTCTGTTTTTTTTCTAATTTGTTTATTTATTTTATATGTAAGAGGAGGAGTGGGGAAGGGGTTCCCAAAAATTAGACTTTTATGTCCCGTCTGTCTGTCATGTCTATTCTGCTCAATGCATTATTTGAAGGCCTCGTTTTGAGCATTGTGGAATTTTTTCTTTTATGTTTTAGTATTTTTGAGTAGCATAAATTGTTTTGCCACAGATAATACAAAGGGAAATGTCAAAAATAAAAACTAGCTCTTTATAGCCCCAAGAAAAGCAACAAATTTTATGTAATCATTCTAAAGGCTAAATTGTCTCATAGAGAATATGGTATAATAGTCATGGAAGGGAGAAGTAGAAATGGTGGAGGGTTGTCACGTAGATGTTTCTCAGAATGTCATGTGGGATGTGCCTGCAAGGGTTAATTTATCCCCTCTCATTCCAGCACTTAACCTCCATTATAAGCTATAAAGTGAGCATAAATCACACCCTAACACAGTTCACACACTCCAGTTACACAACACACTGTCACCACTCATCAAACACACAGGGTGATGAGTCCCTGAAATATACTACTATCTGACAATCAAAAGGGCCACACACTCTCTGTAAGGCTATGGATTCTTTAGAGGATACAAGGATCAAACTTATTTAAGTTTGAAGTTTTACTATAAAAAAATACATTGCTTACAATTAAAAGATATCTACTTAAATAAATGAAGTCCCGTCTGTTATCCCTTTCTGGTGTCCCGATGTCCTCTTATCACGTGCCAACAGCAGCCATATTTGCACACCCAAGTGATGGGTGTGCAAATATGGCACCCGTTAATGGTACTGGCCTATTGTGTAGTAACGCTAGCAGTGCCGATGCCACCTGAAACCAACGCCAGGAACCCATTGCCTAAAAACCTGCCACTCGCGTCACCCCCATATTTCACCCGACATCACTGCTACACCCTGCCAAATCCCTAACTGCGCCTACCTGACGCGCGCAGGCACAGTTAGACTGCCATTATCTTTGAACTCTAACTGCGCTTGCTCGCGCTAGGTATGCACAGCACTTGGACACCTGCACTCACCTCAAGGCGGAGAGACTAAGCACAGGGGGAGAGAGAGTGCACATGGGAGGGGGTGAATGCACATTGGGGGGAGCTCAAAGGAGTGAGCACACAAGGGGAGACGACACACAGGTAGTGACAGCTCAAAGGACAGCACTCAGAGGGAAGAAAACAGCACAGAGAGATATGCAAAACAGTCATAAAATATGCCAAACAGTCAAAATAAAATGGGAGAAATAACAGAAACAACTTCAAACTAGAACCTTTAGATATGTTCTGTTTCCTTGAGGGAAGGTGGAATGAAATCTGGATCACATCAGTGTAGCCCAACCCCTACATATGAACAGCTTTCCTCCGAGCTTTTTATCTGCTTGACCATGCGCTCGTGTTTCCAGGACGGCCTAGGCAGGAGTATTAAAATTGCAGTGTTGTAATTAGGCTACGGGCTAATTTAGGAGTAAATATCTTGTATATTAAATACCCTATTTCTTCAAAACACCCCCCTTCCTATAGTGAATAGAAAATGTCAACCCTGTCCACAAGGGACCATCTGTTCAGGCTTTGAAGCTCAGACTCCCCAGGCCGAGGGGTCACAAATGGCAGCCTCAGTATTCTCTTGGAAACCTCCCTTGGTTCTGAGTTCCTGTAATCAGTATACCTAAAGGTTATGCCCTTTGTGTGCAGACCTAAGCCAATGTTACTATCCTGCTGTTTTACCTTTCCTCTACAGTTTTAGATTTCCTCCACAAAGGGATAAAGAAGGGATAAAGTCAAAGGATGTCCACTGACCGCACAGACTCGGGAACGCGCCATAAGCAATTTTCAGGTTTTGACCAATTTTATGAACCTTTTCCCCAAGAGGAGCCACCACTGCAGCCTATTTTACTGGTGTTCTTGCTGATGTTGTTTAAAGGTGCGAGTAAGATGAGCCTATTGGAGCACATATTGGTGCAAGGGGATGTGCACACATGACTTTTTTTTGTCTTTTCGCAGTGTATTTTATTAAATCCCATGCACACGCTGCTTTTTTTTTTCTGTGTGTATTTTGAGCCCTGATGAATTCTTGCCAAGACGCAGCATGTCGATTCTTTGCGTTCTCACAGCGCCGTTCATTTGGGTGAAAAACACAAATAATAAATGCAGCACTCATTTTATGCAGCGTTTTCTCGGCTACCATTCTTGCTTTTGGGGCATTAAAACATTTTGCTAATCTGGAATATGTGAGCATATTTTTTTGCTTATAAAAATACGTTTTTCATCAGCGTGCGGGATCCACTTTTCAGCCACGTGTCCGGTTCTACCATCAACATGGCGTCTGTTCATTGTGAAAAATAAATAAGTATTTCTGAGCCTCACAGTGTTGGGGGTTTGCGCTGCCCTTCGTGCACTATGCCAGTGTAAGGATGCTGAAATGTATTTCTAATATTAAGTTCAACACTGTTAATATAACCCAGTTCGGACACTGGAGGTCATCAGTGGACACGAGTAGAAAGATCTGGAAACAGGAAGTCATTTTTAGTCAGTCTCCTGAGGTAAATTGACTGAGGAGATCCTACACAGGAAAGAAGACGTGTCGGCTGTTCTGAGGGGCTCGTGAATTTATGGAAGGACGCGCCTGGCTAGAACCATGTTAGAATTATTCAAGGGCTCGATCTACACCATGGACTGAAAGATAAGCCGTGTTCTGTGAGTACATAAGATTGAGCGGGCAATATATAGGGATAGTCAGAAACTACAAAGGACTATTTTGTGTGTACTCATGAGGAGAGACTGACCAGGCTTGATCTATACAAGATATTAAATATTGAGGGTTGCACGAGTGTGAGATGCAAAGAGAAGCCGAATGTGGATGACATTGTAGAACTGAGAGAATTATTAACATCCCTGTTATACTGGGCTGTGCCCAGAGTGAGGAAGATCTTATATACCTCAGTGGCTGATTGTTAGGGTGAAACAACATACACCCTGTAAACTGTTTGTACATTACCAAGTTAAAGAGTTTTCACCTCATGCAGGAGGCAAAACTGTAAATAGGTTGTGGGATAGATTTATATAAGGGAATCCGAAATATTTTGTACATAGCGTGGGAGGGGGGTGTAAGATTATATCCTGAGGGGAACAAGAGCCGCGGCTGCAGTAAGGGTGGCTTCACACTGGCGTTTGTGTCTGCATGCTGATGGCATGCAGACACAAACGCTGTCAAAAGCAGTGTTTTATGATGTGTCCGCAGCGGATAATGTCCGCCTGCGGACACATCACTAGGGAGCCCGGCAGCCAATCGGCGCTGTCCGGGGGCGGGCCGGAGGAGGAGTTCAGCGCCGGAGATCTCCTCCTCCCGGCCGCCGGTAAGCACCGGGACATGTCGGCGGGGAGAACAGCTGATCTGACAGCTGTTTGAATCTTCCCGCGCCGACACCGAGAGGAGATGTCGGCGCGGGAAGATTCAAACAGCTGTCACATCAGCTGTACTCCCCGCCGACAGGTCCCGGTGCTTACCGGCGGCGGGGAGGAGGAGGACAGCAGTGGCTCAGCTGATCTCCCGGTGGCCGTCGGTGAGCTCCTGTGACATCACCGGCGGCCACCGGGAGATTTTTCAATGGGTCCGCAGCGTTCTCCAGCGCTGTCAAGCGCTGAACACTGCGGACCCATTGAAGACAATGCATGTTTTGTGCGCTTGGGGACGCTTGCCGATTTTCCAAGCTCCCCGAGCGCACAAAAAATGCAAAATGCTGCGTCCCGGGCGCGGATGCTGGACACCGGAAGGAGCAGATATCGTCCGCATCCGCACCCGAACGCAGCAAACGCAGGCACTATGCGTTCCTATGTTAAACATAGGAACCGCAGTGCGCATGCGTTTGACTGCGTATGGGAACGCAGCATACGCTGCTTTCCCATACGCAAATGTGAAGGCACCCTAAGAGCCTGGATAGGCCCTGTACGGAGTAAGGGCGGGGTTGGTTTAGTCTGGGATAGTTGTGCTCCCTCTCTGCAAAACAGGTAAGTGAGTTCCCTCAGGCTGCGTACATTGTACACTGTGATCGGGTTGTTGGGGCCCATATCGTTTTTTCAAAGTTTGAATTTGTTATCTTTTTGAAAAAGTGTTAATTTACCACTATTTTTGGAGTCCGTGTCATTCATAGCAGCACCATATCGCTCACCACAAAACGACTGGCGTCTTGGTCGTTAACACCGACATATGACACATAAGACATACCGATATATATTTTTTCTCATTGTCTATCAGTGGAAATGTTTCATTGATTGCCAGACAATGTAATGGTACCTTCACACGCCACAATCTCGCCTGGCGATATAAGGTGATCTAACGTGCGCGTGCACGTTTTCCATGGTCTCCTCATATCGCCGATGGCGGCCTCACACGCCGCAATTTTGCCCTGAAAGTAAGGCTATGTGTCGCTCCTGAAATCGCCTCACCCACAGCGGAAGCAATCCTGCCGAATTCCATCGCCGCTTCACACGCCGCAATCCCAAAGGCAATGTGGGCGTACATGTTCAGCGCAGTGAGGAGATAGGCGTGCCACAGTGGTTTACACCACGCCCCCTACGCGCTCATTGGACAACGCAACAGCGTTGCGATTGGACAGCCTGCTATGGACGGCTGGCTAACACATGACGCCATTGTCATGTGTGTTTGGCTGGACGGACAGCTCATCAAATATGGCGCGCTGTCAATTGACAGCCAATGGGAATACAGTATCACAAAGCGTTCACTGATCTCAGGGAGACCAGTCCAAGAAAACACTGCGGGCAGCTGGCTAAAGCGCTCAACACAGTGAATTCATGGAGGGATATCTGGCTAGTCCTGTTTTGAGACTCCTAACCGAGGCTTCACAGACTCTATTTGCAATGGGAACACAGTAGCCCACACCAATCAGTTCACACTGGGCGCAGACTACAGCACGCTGTGGCACGCCTATGGGAAATCATAGGGACTCTGATTCCATCACTATCGCCCAATCACACGCCACAACACGGAAATATCGCCTTCATGATTGCGGCTGATTTCAGAGCAGTGCTCAGGAGTCAGGCGATTTATCACCATGAAATTCCCCACTCACATGCCGCAACTGTGAGGCAATTTCACGGCGATTGCTCCGGGGCGACATATCACCTTTAGGATTTCCAGGCGAGATTCGGCGTGTGAAGGTACCATAAGAGACCAAGCCATAGCGGCTTCTGGTCACATGAGTTATTATAATAATAATAAAAAATATTGCATCAACATATAAATATAAAAAAACTTTCAGAATTTATTTTTTTTATTTTTTAAAATTGTTTAAAAAATAAATGAAAATCTTTCAAACGAACGCACATAGCATAAAATAAACACGCAAATAAATTGGCAGAATTAATGTTTATTTCAACGCTCTCAATAAAAAATTAATGATGTCATCATATGTAGCCCAAAAATCCTCTACAACCCGGTCTGCAAAAGACAATAAGTAAGTAGACTGAAAAATAAAGTCCCAAACATGGTAATACTGAAATGAATTATCTGACTAATGGTGACCTCTGCACGGCCACATTTTATGGTGAGGGGTTAATAATTTTTATTTCATTTATTTTATTATTTACAATTCATTCATTATAGATTATTCATTCTGTTATTGCTGACACACATCTTATGTTTTATTTAACAGATTTCTGACTATATAAACATCCTTAAAGGGAATCTCTCAGGTGAAAAATCCATATGTAACTGATATCATTTACTCATTCCTCTGATGAAGCTCTTTCTATTCATGTATTTCTTTTATTTATATTCCCCTTCTATCCTCTGTAAACTGCAAATAAAGAGATTCATTTCATCTGTCAATCACAGTGAGTGGTCACTTAGATCTCTGCTGCTCACTCCCCAAGGAATGAATATTCATGAAGTGACATCATTGCACTGCACACAAGGAAAGTTCAGTAGAAATCACTCAATTGGAGGGGGGCTTTATCCTTATGTCTGCTCTTCTTGTATATAGCAAAACAAATGTTCAGATAAACACATAGACTCTCTCACAGACAGCACTGGTTTGTGCTCAGAGAAACAAATGGAGGAGATTGCCTTACCTAACTATGCTTTCAGATATGAGCTTGCCATCATCACTTCCACTCCCTATCAGATGCAGAACAGGAAAATGAAACTAGAAGGGAGGCACAGAGCTTAGAGGGAGGGAACAATAAATCAACATTTACATACTGTGCAGTATACATTCAGCAGTGAAAGTAATAGACCGGACTACTAAAGCAGCTTCACGCTGGGTGTGAAGATTCTTATATAACTACAAAGGGTACAGCAATGATTTTTACATATTCTGAAAGGGCTGCCCGAGGACTATTCAAGGGCACTATTAGTATCATGCTGAAAAATGACCTGACAGAGTCTCTTTAAGACACCATTTTTTACTGTGAAGTACTTTTTGCTCCAAATCATTGTATTAGATTTAAAACCTGAAGTATTATTTATTTCAGAGTATATCTTCTACATTATTGTTAACTTTTAACGTTTTGAACTGTCTTTCACTTTCCAACCAATTGACTATTATTTTGTGGTAGACCACGGTATTCCACACTTTAACTATTTACCATTTGCTGATTGAAAAATAATAATCCAGAACCCGCCCCTTAATTCTTCATATTTTATTATTCAGTTCCAGGAATAATCGTATGCAACAAGCTCCATACTGCCCTCTAGTGGTGACTGCAGAATATTATTTTATATAATATATATTTTAAGTCTCCGGCTATGCAGAAGATTTGGAGCTTTGTGTCAGAAAATGGATCATTAATGAATAGAAATATATATTGAGAATTATTTTTAATTTATACAAAACAAAGTTGTTGCAAAGAATGGATATGAATTACATAGAAAAAAAAACACAAAGCAATAAACAATTCTACATCTTTAGACTTTGGAGGCATTGATCTAGACATGAGCGGCATTTCAGATGACATTAAATGCTTTCTTCCTAAAATTAGATGATTAAAACAGAGAATTATGAAACTGGGTAACAGTTATTAATCTGGATTTTAGGTAGATTTTTTCCCAATAGCAGTGGTATAGCTAAGGCTCCAAGGCATATACAAGGACTAGAGGAGTATAAATGTCTCCGTAGCTTATGATGATGATTTATTCCCGTAAATATATTTATTTATTAAAGTTTCAAACAAGCATAACAATAGAAATAACCAATACAGAATCCAGATCCTAGTACAGTGGCATATTACAGCTGTAAGAAATCAGGTACAAAGGGACACCAGTAAAACCCCCAACAAGAGAATGCATGTTTCATTACCTGAAAATCACGTCTGGATCAAAACTTAGAAAACACACACAGCCAATGAGAAATGTATATGATGATGATTTATTGATGTCAAACAAGGTCGCTGCCTCCACCCAGATAATATTACTGACCTGTTGTCCTAGTTCAGGGTGGGGAACCTTTACTCTGCAAAGGGCCATTTGGAAATTTAGAATATCATTCGCGGGCCGTATAAAATTCGCGGGCCGGACGTTCCCCACCCCTGACATAGGGGCTACAGCATATGCATCACATAGGAGACATGGGGGCTACAGCATATACATCACATTGAAGACATAGGGGGCTACAGCATATACATGACATAGGAGACATGGGGCTACAGCATATACATGACATAGGAGACATGGGGCTACAGCATATACATCACATAGGAGACATGGGGCTACAGCATATACATGACATAGGAGACATGGGGCTACAGCATATACATCACATAGGAGACATAGGGGGCTACAGCATATACATCACATAGGAGACATAGGGGCTACAGCATATACATCACATAGGATACATGGGGGCTACAGCATACACATCACATAGGATACATGGGGGCTACAGCATACACATCACATAGGATACATGGGGGCTACAGCATACACATCACATAGGATACATGGGGGCTACAGCATACACATCACATAGGATACATGGGGGCTACAGCATATACACTGCAGCACTGGGGAGTAGTATATAGATAATTGGGGGCATATACAGCCCTGGGGGATTAAATACATCACTAGGGGGTATGTACATCACTGAGAGGTATACACAGCATTGGGGGAGAAAATACATCACTGGAGGATATATACAGCCCTGGGTGGTAAATACAGCCATGGCGGAGAAAATACATCACTGGGGTTAAATACATCACTGGGGGGTGTAAACACACCACTGGGGTATATACACAGCACTGGGTCGTATATACAGCACACTGGGGGAGTATAGATAGCCCTGGGAGGTATGTAGAACCCTGGGGGGGATATACAGCACTAAAGAAGTATACAGAGCACTGGGGGTATATACAGACCACTGGGGGGTATACAGGGCACTGGGGGGTATATACAGACCACTGGGGGGTATACAGGGCACTGGGGGTATATACAGTCCACTGGGGCTACACAGAGCACTGGGGAGTATACTGAAAACTGGGGGAGTACACAGAGCACTGGGGGGGTATACAAAGCACTGGGTGGTACACAGAGTACTAGGGGGTATATACAGAGCATTGGGGAGTACACAGAGCACTAAGGGAATATATACAGCACTGGATGGTAACTATAGAACTGGGGGGTACACAGAGCACTGAGCAGCTGTATACTGAGCCTGGGGGGGAAGGGGAACAGATGTGTGCAGAAACACAACCAGTTTTTTATCTCCCTCTTGAATGTTCTGCTGCATCGTCACCTTTTTGCTTATCTTCTTGCTGCTGACACGTTCCTCCTCCCTGCAGCCCGGGAACTTTGTAATTGAAAGCTGATGTTTTTTTTTTCTTTTCTGTTTCCCCTACACTTGTACTGACCTGGGAGGTGGAGGACATCAGAACACAACCACCCGATGCCGGCAGGAGCTGATTTATAGCTCAGGGGGAGCTGCAGAGCACAGTGGAGCTCAGCCCTTTCTCTCACACAGAACTCTCATTCCCTTGCTCTGCTGCACGTCGGACATTAATATCGCGCGCACCTCTGAAGAATTAAAGGGCTCGCAGTAAAAAAAAAAAAACAGTCAGGTAGAGTGGCACGGGCCGCATCAGATGACTCGGCGGGCCGGATGTGGCCCGGGGGCCGGACGTTCCCCACCCCTGTCCTAGTTAGTATTTCATGCAATACTGCTGATAACCACCAGATGTCGCTGTTGCTTAAGCAGACTGAACTGTATAATGTATCATGTGTGAGTGCATGTTGCTATTTGTAGTTCATCATCACCAATTATGGTCTTCAGAATAAAACAATATATAAATGATGTTAAGTTATAAAATACTGAATTCACGATCTAACTTGTGACTCAGGACTCCAGGACAGGGGGACTTTGACAGTTTTTTTTTTTTTTAAACTTAAGTTCATGTATGTCTAGATAGAAATATCAACCAAATATAAAGTTGCAAACATTTTTCACGATTTCCCTTGGATAGCCTCTGTGTTATACTGTCTATTTCTGGTTGCAAAATGAGTTAACTGAGGTCCAGTCAGTGAGCTGGTCCTGAGGAACGTGTATACTTCTTATCCTCTGAGCTCCTTCCTGACCATTTGAAAGTTGAGCTATATATATAGCTCATATATATATATATATATATATATATATATATATATATATATATATATATATATATAAAAAGAGCCATCGTATGTTTCTATATTCTTTAAAGACCGAAAAGCAAGTTACAATACGTCTGCAGAAGGATCGTGTCTAAAGGGCTCAGAGTGAAACATTCTTTACTTAACACTGTTCATGTTACTGAATATTGTGGGGCCAGGGGTGTAACTACAACAGGTGCAGGGATTGCAATCACATCCAGGCCCTGGAGCCCAGGGGGCCCCAAAAGTCTCTTTGGCCTATAGATACAGACTATTGCTATTAAAGATTTGCAATATTTGGGGGCCCCATCGACGCTTTCAGATCGGGGCCCATAAGCTTCAAGTTATGCCACTTGCGTGTGGCTACAATGACTTGAATCTCTGGGGTCAATGACCTGATTTGCTGGATTTTATGTAGTATGTATCTTAGCTGCAGTATATATGTGCATTGATGTACAGCAGCACAGAGTATTTCAGGAAGGCAGTGTGCTACGTGCAGCTTTAGTGATCTATCTATTCAATCCTACAGTCATAGATTAATCCCGACAGTTTAGGCTGCTCACGGTAACAGATTTCCGGATGGACTTTGCCTCTTGCACTTTGCCTCCATATTACGTTATCTGAGCAGCAAATGCAACGGTCACTATCAATTACACATAACAGCACAGACACCTGTGTGCCAATCGGGCAGAGCTGTGCCATCTCTCACCAGGGGAGGAGGAGGAAGCCACCTGCAGGATGGAGGCTCTCAACTGTAAATTAAATGATCCAACTATAATGTTATTAGAGGAAATTGCTTATTGAACAATTCCATAAAAATGGGAATGTACGGGATGTCTAAATAATAAACAGTGCCACTCCTGTGCAGAAGACATAGCACTCTAATGACCTGCAATAATATGGTGCCCCTGAGGGTCCATTCTCCACAAAGGTACTGCACCTCAGCCAGAGATGTGGTACCCCACTCTCGGGTAAGGAGAGGACTCTATCCAGTACCCACACACAGCATCCAACACCATACCACCTCTGGGCAGGAGGTGGGGACAAGATTGCTTCTGAGGGAGAGCAAAGTCCCCCATCTCAGGTTAGAGAGGAAACTAGGTAGAGGGTGTGGGTGTAGAAAGTAGAGAGGTGAGCACTCCAGGACATAGGAAGGGGAGTGGTGACAATGCAGTGAACGCGATGGACATAGAAAAAGGAGGCAATACAGTGGAGTAGAGGAGGAGTTGGTGACTGGAGTCCAACACGAGTGGACAGACAGGGAGAGACGTCCTGGGTACTGGAGCCGGTTGGAGCTCATCCCAGGACAAGGAAAGGCAGAAGAAGAACGGAGAAGCCAGTGAGGGGCTCTAGAGAGACTGAAGGGTCCTAGCGTCACTGCAAGTGAGGAATCCACCCATGGCACCCATATCCAAGCGGAGGGACCAGGCCACAGAGGGGACCGGCCCCAGACTAGTGGAGTGACTAAGGACTCAGCTAGCTAACTGGAGGCTGCGGTATCTTCACGTGTCGGAGCCAAATCCGCACTTAATTGCTTGAAAAGGCTGTCGCATAGGGTCAAGGGGACTAGGAAAACGTCACCCAACAGGATCCGTGGCTGCGAGCTCGGGACACTGAGTACAAGGCCCAGTCAAGAAGGCGAGAGCCAGTCACGCACCCCAGGGTTATGTGGACTCGGGTATCTGGGCCCTCAGCTGCGGTTGGGATGTCTCTGGTGACCTGCCCAGACCTGTGGCCCTGATAGTTAGCTTAAAAAAAGGGGGAATTGAAAAAGGAATAGTTTGTCGTGACGCCACCTGCAGATTCTGGTGATGGGACACCAGCGCCACTTCAGACCTCCGGAGGGCGATGGTACTGCAGCTTTGATGGAGCAGCTCCTTGCAGGTGGAGCTGGGCCTCCGGGGCAGGAGGTTCACCGATGATGTAGATGCAGTCTGTAAAAGTAGATTTTCAGCAATGTAGTAATAGAACAAACACACAAAGACTCTGTCACTCTACCCGGGTACTTTACTGGAACAATTCTGGTGACAATGCTGCAGTTCACAGTGGAAAACATGCATGAGGTAGCTGGCCGGGTAGCCACAGCGGGCTGCAAGGTCTCTCGGAGTCTCCCGTGGTATGATTTCTCTTGACTATCCCAGGTCCTGCTGCTGATTCCTGTCCTTGCACTACCCCCTTACTACCAGGTCTGTTGGTGTACTGATGAGTTCCCGTGCTTCCCAGCTATTAAGAAGGGGGTCCTCGACCTTTAGGTGGGCAATCCTGGTGTGGCGGTGCTGTATGGACAGGGTGTCGGGGCCGGTAGACTGAACCGCAACGGCCGATATTGGTGGTTCATCCAGCTGTGTCCTGAAATCATTTCTCGCGCCATTTGCCCTGTGCTACAACTGATTCCATTGACTATTGACTTTCTAACTGCCCTGGGGCCCAGCTCCACCCATGAGGAGCTAGCTATACCACCCTTGGCTGCACCACCAACTGCCCAAGTGGATCTGAACCCATCTAACCCATTGCCGAAAACAATGGTTGGTGTCATGATTCAATTCCATATAAACTATCCCCAGTTTTATTTACACAGTCAGGGCCACCGTGACATCCCCAAAGAACTGACCGACCAGGTTCTGAGCACCCCATGGCCCTGGAGGGCACGTCATTAACACAACCTGAAGAAGCCCAGTGTTTCTATAACTTCACAACCCCTTTAATTCTTTAGGTGATCTTTATAGGGCACCTGCTGCAGATTATATTAAGAGCCAATCACTTCTATATGAAGAATGTGGAGCTTATGTAGATTTGGCTGGTGCACATGATGGGATGGGTGCATGATCGGCAGATATTGTGGAAGCCTATGAGAGCTCATGACATTTCTTCCACCTGAATCTTCCCCCATCACCTGTGAGTGATATTACTGAGAAGTGGAAGGAACCACAGCAACTCAGCCATAAAGTGGAGACCAGGTACAGAATGGGGTTACGTCACCGAATGCTGAGGAGCAGAGAGTAGAATGTCAGATTTGGTGCAGAAAAAAGAAATTGATGAAATTACTGATGAAGAAGATTTTCTCCAAAACACACTGAATAAATCACAATTTGGAGATTAAAGGAATATGTCATCTTCTGATCGATAGCAGCGCAGCTCAGTCCTTTTCACCATTGACAAAAAAGTCCTTTGGCCTATTTAAAAAGACCAATGCTAATAAAGACTTGCAATAATTAGGGGCCACGCTGGAGCTTTTGCATTGGGGTCTGTGAGCTTCAAGTTATGCCACTGGATAATACTATGGGCTTATTTCTCAGACATCTAACTCGGCTCCTTAGTTCCAGGATACTTCAGGATACAACCATTTGGGACAGTTATTTTCAGTTTTGTGGTGACGGATTGGAGAAGACCCTTTTCTGTTCCCTATGACTGTGTCCAGTGCACAAGGTCCATACTGACATGGGGGGTGTTTGGTGGAAGAAGCTGAGCGGCCGCATAGAGCCTGGACCTCAGCCACATCAACACCTTTGGGATGGACTAGAACATGGATTGTGAGCCCATCCTCTCCCCAACATCAGGGTCCGACCCACAAATGCTCTTCTGGATGAAGGGGAAAACGTTCTCATAGAAAATCTTCCCAGAAGAGTGGAAGCTGTTATAGTACAAAGGGACGGACTCCATATTAATGTTTATGGATGAAGGATGGGAGGTGAGAAGAGCTTCAGTAGGGTAATGTGGAGGGGGCACATACTTTGTCCTGTATAATGACTATATACACAGTGGATTTCTACCTCTGATCCATAAGTTTGGGGCTGGATCGTTCTTGAACACAGTCATATCTGCTGGATTGGAAACTGGGAACTTCCCAGAAGAGTCAGAAGAGGGAGGAGATATTTGTGATCAATGCAGTAAGTAATGTGGTCAGATAGGGATGATGTATGTGTAGCGCCCCGCTAGTCAGCATGCTACAAATGGGTACTGCACCCCTAACAGAAGGTGCAGTATGCTTTGTCTTGGTAGGGGGTAGTAAAAGCCTGAAGCTCCAGCACCATACACACACACCTAGTGATAGGGGCCAATCAGACACCCATTACTAGGGTAACCGATCCCGGTGGGAGGAGAAGCTAGGTTATATAGTGAGTGGGGAAAGACAGAACAGTGGTTGGAGAGAGAACAGCACAGTGAACAGAATAGAGCAGAAGAGGAGATGAGAAGAGAGTGTAAAAGAGTAACGGGGAGGGCATCTCAACCTGGTGACCCAGAAGAGAAAGGGGCAGATAGAGGGTAATTGAATCACCCTGGCCAAGTCTGAAGCGGGGTACCAGCTCTGACATGGATCAGAGGTCCATCCCTGAACCGCAAATTACCAGCGTGGTCAATGTCATCTTAGGAGCATGATCCAACTGCCCTACACCAAGCACGGTCTCCGCCAGAACCACTAAACTGGTTTGGGTCCCCTTTGGAGAGATAAAGGGTTCCCATATCGCTCAACGGGCCTGGTTCAAGAAGTGGATTGTACAGGGCACCACGGAGAAAGGACAGAGAAAGCGATAGAGAAGGAACACCAGTGGAGCTTCAGAGGGACAGTACTCACTACCAGGACCACCCGGTCCACTACCCTGACTGAAACAACTGTCTACCCTGTCTAGCCTGTAAGACTGCAGATTACTGGAGTAAAGTACCCGTTCAGAGTGAGCAACGTGTCTGTGTTCCTTTACGGATGAACTGTGATTTACCTGCCTTGCACCACACCGCAGAAGCTGCGCAGCCCCATTCCAACAGCGCTGCCCTATTCCATCATTATCAACCTACAGCCCCGGGGACCCTGCTCTTCCTGTAGAGAGCTACAACACCTTGCTGCCACCCATCACCCCGGAGGTCCCAGCAGCACCTGTGCCATCACCGGACCTACAGACCTACAGGTGGCATCACAACTGACAACTTTATTATTTCTTTTCTTTTCTCCTTTTTATTGTCTACCTAAGGGTACGGACTCGAGCACCGACAACCCATGACATCCCCGTACCAGTACGCCCGAGATCCGAGTACCCCAATCCCTTGGCACAAGACATATGAATGTATCCATCATTACTAGTATTCTCATTACTGTACATGTGTAAATGCTATGTAAGGTTAAATTTACAACTATTTTGTTTGTTTTAAGGCCAAGTACCCACTGTGCTTAGTTTTTGTGCTGTGTTTTTCAGCTGTCTATAAACATAAGCAGCATAAACCTATTGTGTTTGTGCACATACAGTACAAATGCAGCACAAATGAGGGGACACACAAACACAGACACACACACAGACACTTTCTCACCCTCCCCAATGATCCCACGGTGATCCCTCCTCTGTGCAGTGGTGGAAGATGTCTTTATCTATATGCCAGATCCTGTGCACCATGTGACAGACTGAGACACATAGTGCAAGGTCCTGGCAGATAGATAAAGACATCTCCTGCCGCTGCACTGAGGAGGGATTGCTGTGGGATCATTGGGGAGCGTGAGTACTGGTGCGTTTTTATTTTGGAAAAAAGCATCACAAACGCACTGTGTGAATACCCATTCGCTTGTGGTGCTTTTTTCTCAGGGTTAGAATGGAGTCTATGGGGAAAACGCAACCTAAAAATGGGCATGTTAATTGCTGGGACATAAAAAACACAGCCAATTTCAGCAACAAAAATGCAGCACCCACAAATGCCCGCGTGGGCACAACATTTGTAAATCACATTGACTTTCATTACAAAGCTGTGGGTGTTCCATTTTTGGTACAGAAATGCAACAAAAAAATGCACAATGAGCACATAGCCTTACTGTGATTTTCATAAACTTGGGAAAACGTGCATGATTATTACAAATATAACAGTAAAGCAGCACTGCACTCTGTGTAGTGGCCATTCTCAGGTACTGCAGCTCAGCTCAATTGTATAGGGATTTGTTGTTTTCCATATTCTGATATGAAAAATATATATTAGGCCCCTTTATTGTATCTCTATTTTGCTCAGTATCTTGAGCTGGATAAAGTTTTCACTAGGAAACTATTAATTTGGAATTAATGATAAAACAATATTAATAGTATTAATAGTGTAATAATAATAATAATAATAATAATAATAATAATATTTGAGCACAGTATGGGGATGTTTGCATTACTAGTGCAGGTAATGGGATCTGATAAACCAGTCTAACATGTGTATTGTGTGCGGCTCAGGCTTGTTACCTGGGAGAGACAACACAAAGATCATTAACACTCAGATATTTCTGTGACGGATCCTTAATTGAAGTGGTCACGTCAGCATGAGTTCTGGGGGCGCCTGTGGCCCCCCTGTCTCTGAGCGGTCCTCGCTTCCCATTTACAGGTGTCATATAACACCTGCTGTAAAAGTCACAGTCCAAAGGGCACTTGCTTTATTTGCTCAGTCCTACCCTGCCCCATCTCCTGCTGCCACCTGCTCCTGCTGTCTGTCTGTCTGTCCTCTACTGTGCCGCCAGCCCCCCAAATTCGTGGCCTGTCACCCTTCTCCCATTCACAGTGATGGAAGGATATTGCTGACCCCCGGTGATTTGTGACCCCACTGGATCTCTATATAAAAGACACAGGTAAGCACCTGATCTACTGTATAGTACTGTAAACCCTCTGGGCTGAAGAGCTGACAATCTAATGATTAACTGTGACAGTCCTGTACGTCTAATGGAAGAATGACTGGGTTTAATATTCCATTTGGTAGAAACAATGCAACAATTGATTAGATCCAGGCTATGAATGAACACTGTATTCACTGCTGTGATCGTGGGGGAGATGTAAGCATTGTTCTGTCACTACAGCACATTTCAATTAATATTATGAATTAAAATGGAAATCTCTAAATCAAGAGAATATTTGTAGTAAAATATCTGATCACTAGCCTATTTTCTTACCATAGGGAATAGTATATATACTATACTATAATCTATCTATCTATCTATCTATCTATCTATCTATCTATCTATCTATCTGGAAAAAGTAAATTCAGGTCAGCACTCCAAATAAGATGCAAAAAGTGGACTTAAGTGCAAAATGTGATGCAACATTTCGGCTTACACCAAGCCTTTATCAAGCACATCTATATATCTTTCTACAACCCCTGGCATAAATTCTGGAATCACCTGGCTCGGAGGATGTTTATTCAGTTGTTTCATTCTATAGAGAAAAAGCAGTTCACAGACATGGCACAAAACTAAAGTCATTTCAAATGGCAACTTATGGCTTTAAGAAACACTAAAAGAAATCAAGATACGGTAAATAATGTGGCAGTCAGTAAGGGTAATTTTTTTCACACCAAGCAGAGGGAAAAAATGATGGAATCACTCAATTCTGAGGAAAAAATTATGGAATCATGAAAAACAACACTCCAATACATTACTAGTATTTTGTTGCACCACCTCTGGCCTTTATAACAGCTTGCAGTCTCTGAGGCATGGACTTAATGAGTGACAAACAGTACTCATCATCAATCTGGCTCCAACTTTCTGATTGCTGTTGCCATATCAGCTTTGCAGGTTGGAGCCTTGTCATGGACCATTTTCTTCAACTTCCACCAAAGATTTTCAATTGGATTGAGATCTGGACTATTTGCAGGCCATGACATTGACCTTATGTGTCTTCTTTTCAAGGCATGTTTTCACAGTTTTTGCTCTATGGCAAGATGCATTATCATCTTGAAAAATAATTTCATCATCCCCAAACATCCTTTCAATTGATTGGATAAGAAAACTGTCCAAAACATCAATGTAAAATTTGGCATTTATTGAAGATGTAATGACAGCCATCTCCCCAGTGCCTTTACCTGACATGCAGCCCCATATCATCAATGACTGTGGAAATTTGCATGTTCTCTTCAGGCAGTCATCTTTATAAAACTCATTGGAACGACACCAAACAAAAGTTCCAGCATCATCACCTTGCCCAATGCAGATTCATCACTGAATATGACTTTCATCCAGTCATCCACAGTACACGATTGCTTTTCCTTAGCCTATTGTAACCTTGTTTTTTCTGTTTAGGTGTTAATGATTGCTTTTGTTTAGCTTTTCTGTATGTAAATCCCATTTCCTTTAGGCGGTTTCTTACAGTTCGGTCACAGACATTGACTCCAGTTTCCTCCCATTCGTTCCTCATTTATTTTGTTGTGCATTTGCTGTTTTGGAGACATATTGCTTTACGTTTCCGGTCTTGACGCTTTGATGTCTTCCTTGGTCTACCTGTATGTTTCCCTTTAACAACCTTCCCATGCTGTTTGTATTTGGTCCAGATTTTAGACACAGCTGACTGTGAACAACTAACATCTGTTGCAACATTGCGTGTTGATTTACCCTCATTTAAGAGTTTGATAATCCTCTTCTTTATTTCAATTGACATCTCTCGTGATGGAGCACATGATTCATGTCAGTCCACTTGGTGCAGCAGCTCTCCAAGGTGTGATCACTCCTTATTAGATGCAGACTAACGAGTAGATCTAATTTGATGCAGGTGTTAGTTTTGGGAATTAAAACTTACAGGGTGATTCCATAATTTTTTCCTCAGAATTGAGTGATATCTTGATTTTTGATTGTTTCTTAGGCGGCCGTCACACGCTACGATATCTGTAAAGATATCGCTGAAACGTCGCAGATTTTCAGTCGCTGCACCGACGTAGTTGCGTGTGACAGGTCGATCTGACAAGCGATGAGTGGTCAGATCATTAATCACAGATATGAGAACCGGACCCCATATCAGACAATGTCGATCATCCAATCTGCTGCATCATTCTGTGTGACACCGCAATAACCAATCTTACCGATTTCACCTATTCACATCATTGACAAGCATCAGTCGCTGGTTGTGCCAATGATTCCTGCACGCAGCGTCGTTGCTGTGTCCTGACCGATATCTACACGTGTGACACCTCACTAACGATGTTGTCCACGAGCCGCACCCCTGAGATCGTTATTGAGTTCCCTCACAAAATCGTAGTGTGTGACGCCCGCCTTAAAGCCATAAATTTGCCATGTGAAATGACTTTAGTTTTGGGTCATGTCTGTGATCTGCTTTTTTTCTACAACATTAAACAACTGAATGAACATCCTCCGAGACAAGTGATTCCATAATTTTTGCCAGAGGTTGTATCTATCTATCTATCTATCTATCTATCTATCTATCTATCTATCTATCTATATATCTATCTATCTATCTATCTAGAAAAAAAGAAAGAATCAGCACATTCTCATCAATACATGTGGGTGCAATACTTCCTGTCAAGGCAGATCTCCACTGCTGTATATAAAGATCAAAAAAACAGGCAACACTCCATTTTCAAATGTGAAGTGGACAAATTTAATCCAGGCTCATGTGATGCAAAGCATGATGTTTGAGAAAGACCTGAGGATTGAAATGTTGCATCACATGAGCCTGGATTAAATTTGTCCACTTCACATTTGAAAATGGAGTGTTGCCTGTATCTATCTATCTATCTATCTATCTATCTATCTATCTATCTATCTATCTATCTATCATATATTATACCAGTAAAAAATTATAGGCAGCACTCCAAAAAATGCAGTTAATACAAGACCTTTGTTGGTCAAGGACTAGGCAACGTTTCAATCCTTGGTGGATCTTTGTCAAGCAGTGACTGGGTGTACAACCATCGTTTAAATCAGGGGTCTCAAACTCCAGGCCTCGAGGGCCGCACACAGTGCAGGTTTTCAGGATTTCCATAGGATTTGACAGTTGGCATTCAAATGACCAACTGTCAAATTCTAAGGAAATCCTGAAAACCTGGACTGTGTGCGGCCCTCGAGGCCTGGAGTTTGAGACCCCTGGTTTAAATAGTGTTACATTTGCATAATCTCATTATACAATGCTTTACATTAAAGTGCTTACATAGTGCTTTTTCACAGTTCATTTTGTATTACAGTGCATTTACAGTTGTGGCCAAAAGTATTGACACCCCTGCAATTCTGTCAGATAATACTCAGTTTCTTCCTGAAAATGATTGCAATCACAAATTCTTTGGTATTATTATCTTCATTTAATTTGTCTTAAATGAAAAAACACAAAAGAGAATGAAGCAAAAAGCAAAATATTGATCATTTCACACAAAACTCCAAAAATGGGCCAGACAAAAGTATTGGCACCCTCAGCCTAATACTTGGTTGCACAACCTTTAGCCAAAATAACTGCAATCAACCGCTTCTGGTAACCATCAATGAGTTTCTTACAATGCTCTGCTGGAATTTTAGACCATTCTTCTTTGGCAAACTGCTCCAGGTATCTGATATTTGAAGGGTGCCTTCTCCAAACTGCCATTTTTAGATCTCTCCACAGGAGTTCTATGGGATTCAGGTCTGGACTCATTGCTGGCCACCTTAGAAGTCTCCAGTGCTTTCTCTCAAACCATTTTCTAGTGCTTTTTGAAGTGTGTTTTGGGTCATTGTCCTGCTGGAAGACCCATGACCTCTGAGGGAGACCCAGCTTTCTCACATTGGGCCCTACATTATGCTGCAACATTTGTTGGTAGTCTTCAGACTTCATAATGCCATGCACACGGTCAAGCAGTCCAGTGCCAGAGGCAGCAAAGTAACCCCAAAACATCAGGGAACCTCCGCCATGTTTGACTGTAGGGACCGTGTTCTTTTCTTTGAATGCCTCTTTTTTTCTTCTGTAAACTCTATGTTGATGCCTTTGCCCAAAAAGCTCTACTTTTGTCTCATCTGACCAGAGAACATTCTTCTAAAACGTTGTAGGCTTTCTCAGGTAAGTTTTGCCAAACTCCAGCCTGGCTTTTTTATGTCTCGGGGTAAGAAGTGGGGTCTTCCTGGGTCTCCTACCATAAAGTCCCTTTTCATTCAGACGCCGACAGATAGTACGGGTTGACACTGTTGTACCCTCGGACTGCAGGGCAGCTTGAACTTGTTTGGATGTTAGTCGAGGTTCTTTATCCACCATCCGCACAATCTTGCGTTGAAATCTGTCGTCAATTTTTCTTTTCCGTCCACATCTAGGGAGGTTAGCCACAGCGCCATGGGCTTTAAACTTCTTGATGACACTGCGCACGGTAGACACAGGAACATTCAGGTCTTTGGAGATGGACTTGTAGCCTTGAGATTGCTCATGCTTCCTCACAATTTGGTTTCTCAAGTCCTCAGACAGTTCTTTGGTCTTCTTTCTTTTCTCCATGCTCAATGTGGTACACACATGGACACAGGACAGAGGTTAAGTCAACTTTAATCCATGTCAACTGGCTGCAAGTATGATTTAGTTATTGCCAACACCTGTTAGGTGCCACAGGAAAGTTACAGGTGCTGTTAATTAGACAAATTAGAGAAGCATCACATGATTTTTCTAACAGTGCCAATACTTTTGTCCACCCCCTTTTTGAATAAAAGGGAATCTGTCACCAGGTGTTTGACATCCCATCTGAGAGCAACATAATATAGAGACATAGACCCTGATTCCAGCGATGTGTCACTTACTGGGCTGCTCAGTGTAGTTTTGATAAAATCACAGTTTAGTAAGCTGGAGATTATCATTAGAGGACTACTTGGCCTATTTATCAACTGCTAAATCTGCAGAGAAAACAGGAATTTTAATTAAAATGACAGCAAGAAGCTCAGTAAGTGACACATCAGGTTCTCGTTCTCTACATTATGCTGCTTTCAGATGGAATGAAAAAAACCTGGTGACAGATTCCCTTTAAGGCTTTGGAGGCTAAAAAAAAATACCCCCTGTCCTACTCATCCTATTCACACAGCTACCAAATTTGGCGCAATGGGGACTTTTTTGCTGTTTTACAAGTACGCACATCTTGGGACACTCTGTATATATATACCCTCGGGTCTACACACAGGAGCACCACTCTGGTCCCCAAGATGAACTCATCCCTCAGTAATGTGAAGGGCGTCAATCCCAGATACACAAGTGTGTAAGGAAGACGCCACTCGTGTCCTCGTCATGTCTTCTTTGTCTGGACTTATATAAAGACTTGAGTCTGAAGGAGATTTATCCGGTGATCCTGAGGTCATGGGGACACGAGGCTGCAAAAAAATTCACTGTGTGATTGAATTAATAATAATAATAATTTTATTTATATAGCGCCAACATATTACGCAGCACTTTACAATTCAGAGGGGACATAGACAATATGAGATCATACAGAGTAACAATAATTCAGAAACCATGAGGAGTGAGGTCCCTGCTCGCAAGCTTACAATCTATGGGGAAATAGGGGAGGTACAAAAGGTAAATGGTAAAAAGTGCCATCATATATAGTCCAGCCATCCATATAATAAATAGGGGATTCACGTAACGCTGTATGAACCTGTCACTGGTGGGGATCTGTACAAGTACAGATAAAGTGCTATACTATGCATTGGGAGTGCAAACAGATGACACAAGGCCAGATTTGGAAAAGGGGAAGATAGTTAGACAGGTGAGGCGATAGGCCAGTCTAAAGAGATGCATTTTTAAGGCTCACTTAAAACTATTGGTACTGGGAATTAAAGGTACCATCACACATAGCAATATCGCTGCCATATAGCTGGCAATTTGACATCAGCGTGCACGTGGCGGGCAGTTATTTGCACATCGCCGTTGCCGTGTCACACATAGACATGTCGCTTGTGATATTCGTCAATCCTGCATTCTGGAAATTGCCTGGCGCAGACCGGAAGCAATGTGACATTCCCAAGTTGCCGCCAAATCGCAGCATCACACGCCTCCACCGCATCAGCGATGTGGGCGTAGAGTGTGAACGCGGTGAGGAGACAGGCTTACCAGAGTGTTGTACACCGCGCCCCTACCACTCCGATTGGCCAACACAACTGCGTCGCCATTGGTCAGCATTGTCAGGAAGTCTGCCCACTACATGACGCATTTGTCCTTTCTACTATATCGCAATTCAAATATGGCGCCTTAGCCATGTCCAGCCAATGGGAACGCAGGAGCAACCACCAATCGCGGCAGACAGGGCGCACCAAACAGAACACTGGTTCAGTGAAATCATGGACACATTGTTCCATTTTGTGGCCGTGTACAAATGTAACAATGTCTCCATGATTTCACTGCAACCAGAGATCTGCGAACAATTTCTGCACAATTATCTGTGTGTGTGTAACTGGGCCTTTAGGTCACTTGCGGAACGGAGGGCATGTGTAGGGCAATAGAGATGAGGGAGGAGATGTAGGGTGGTGCAGAACTGTAGAGGGCTTCGTGGGTGAGAGTAATAATTTTACATTGAACTCTATAGCGGATTGGAATTAGTCCTATATCCTGGCATCACACACTATGGAGCCACTTGCATCAAGTATAACATTTGTCCCTGCTCAATCTTCTCTGCATCTATGTGAATAGATGTGATTGTAAGTTCAAGGCTGGAGTCACACGGCCGTATGAGGGGCGCGAGGATTGGATCAAAATGACTGGACCGGCCGCGACTCTCCTGTCCTGAAAGTGACAGCTGCATAGAAATACATGGATTAGGAGAGCTGACAGACAATCCTGGTAGTGTGGTGTGATCATCATTCACTTGCAAGGGTGTAACTACATTAGATGCAGGGGTTGCAATCGTACCCGGGCCCTGGAGCCTAGGGAGCCTCAGAAGTCTCTTTGGCCTATAGAAAAAGACTAATGCTATTAAAGATTTGCAACAATTGGGGGCCCCGTTGGAGCTTTCACATCGGGGCCCATGGGCTTCAAGTTACGCCACTGTACGCTAGTGTGACTCCAGCCACATGAAAAATTCTGCAGCTAATATATTTGGGTACCGTCACACGAGGACATATCGCCGCCAATTACATTGGCGACGCACGGGCGTGGCCTATCACCGGCGACAGCGCCTCTGCATCGCCTAGTGTAAAGAGGCGATGTTGGCACTAACAATCGCCTTAGAGTGGTCGCCTGGTTTCTCAGCAGGGCTATGAAACCAGGCGAGCACTCTGGGGCGATGTGTACACATCGCCCCATGTAACATGGCGATCGCCGATGTTACAGGTGTTGGGAGTCATAGGTCCCATGTTACAGGATCACCGCAGGGATTTGTGGACACCCCAGCGGCGATGGCACCTGTGACATCGCTGGTGCATTGCCGGAGGTATCACCACATGTGAACATGCAACGGCGATGCTGGCGGGGTGCCAAAAACGTGTGCGCCCCCGTACCTCATCGACGATATCTCCGGCGATATGTCCTGGTGTGACGGTACCCTTTTGGGGTTTCAGTTTATCTACATTTCCAAGATCTCAGCTTCTTTTCAGTCAATGGATACTTTATCATTTACATCCGAAATTAAAAACTAATTATTATCTAAAAAAAAATCCAAGAACCAGCGCTCCCTGTGGTTAGCACGCAATACAAAAAGTGCATATGCACATATTCATTTCTAACTGTACTTTAAACTGAGACATTTAGCAAACAATTGATCAATTCTTTGAGCTACCCCGCCACGTCACGGCATTCTCAGATGGGGCAGTCCTACTCTACTTTTTGTATATACGCTGTGCCATTACGGCCTCCTAAATGCGTTAAAAGCAGGACCACATTAAATGCACATGTACCTGAAGCATTTGTGAACTACTCCCATGGCGCCAGAAGAGCAGCGCAGATAAAGGCAGACCAGGTCCAGACATCACATCTGGACATTATCAGATCTGACCCCTACACTGCCAGACCAGCAACCATAGATGAGGGTAGAACAGGTCCAAACACATGTGCAACAATTAGACAGATCCTGTGGGCAGGGTATGGCCGCTGTATGTGTGTACAGCGGCCTAGATCAATCGCAATAAAGACAGATAGAATGGCTTTTTTATTAATTATTATCTGGTCTTACTTATTTATTATGAGGGCTTATTGTAGTGTATCATTGTAAGATAAGTCAATGGTTTACGATAGGGGAGTGGTTTGTGTTTTGCTCGCAAAAACAATTATGTAAATATCATTATCTGTAAGGTGCACTAGCTGGGGTGTAACTACAATAGGTGCAGGGGTTGCAATCACACCCTTGGAGATTAGGGGCCCCAAAAGTCTTTTTGGCCTATAGAAAAAGACAATTGCTATTAAAGATCTGCAATAATTGGGGGCCCCGTTGCAGCTTTGTGTATTGGGGCCATGAGTTTCAAGTTACGCTACTGTGACCAGGTCAGGGTGAAGTTTCACCCTGGATGTAAACGGCCCTGTCTCATGTTACAGTTAGTGATGAGCGAGTATACTTGCTACTATTTACTACTCGCACGGATCGTATGGTATTCGGGATACTCGATACTCTGCGAGTATTTTGGATTTTACTCGTGATATTAGAGTGAGCTGCCTAGCATGTTTGCTGACTGATTTTCAGCCAATAAACATGCTAGGATTGCTTGCCAGTCATAGTAATGCCATATCCATCTTTGAAAATGGAATTACTGTGATTGGCAGGCACAGTATAACCAAAGGAAAAAAAGACGCTCAAACAGAATAGCAATGAGGTCTGGGAGGGCTATAAAAAGGCAGAGATGGCTGAGAGCATGTTTAAACTGCTTGGGAACAATATACAGCAGGGGTCCCCAACTCCAGGCCTCAAGGGCCGCCAACAGTGCAGGTTTTCAGGATTTCCTTGGTATTGCACAGGAGTTGGAATCATCACCTGTGCAGATGATCACATTAATACCTGTGCAATACTGAGGAAATCCTGAAAACCTGCACTGTTGGCGGCTCTTGAGGCCTGGGGTTGGGGACCTCTGGTATACAGACATGATGTAGACTGTCTGCCTACTGTTCTGACATACAGCTGTCTACTCTGAGTGACAGGACCTAGTGAAGATAGACAGATAGAAGAACAGGTAGATTGGGCTTACCAGACTCCTGCTGCTGCTCCCGGGTCAGTTCAGTCTTCCGCTGAATCAATTCTTAATGGCTGGGTCTAACATGGTCTGACATTAAGAATCTTAGGGCTTAATACCAGCTGGCAATACAAAGCTGGTATTAACCCCTTATTACCCAATTTGCCACCGCTACCAGGGCCGCTAGGAGAGCCTGGTAAAGCGCCTGGAAATGGCACTACGATGAATGCGCCATTTTCAGGAGCAGCTGTGGGATGCTATTATTTAGCATGGGGGGGCACTAAAACAATGGGCCCTAACCCATCTGAGAATACCAGCCCTCAGCTCCCTAGTTTTATCTTGGCTGGCAATTAAAAATAGGGCAGACCAAATGTGCCAAGACCGGAACAGACTTATTCCATGGTTTATATGAGTGCGGGAGTGCCCAAGGGTTCTGGGGTGAAGTGCAGTCCTTTACAAGGGAGTTGATTGGGGAGTGGTTGGAACTGAAGCCAGAGATTTGACTATTTCACGTCTTGTGTAATATACGGTTAGGGAAGGTGGAGGCAGGGATGGTACACGTTATAGCCATAGTGTCTAAAAGAATTATCTTGCGACATTGGCTATCTACAGGGTTACCTTCGCTACGAGAGGTGATAGGGGACATTAAAATGCAATGATCTCTAAAAGGATTGAAGCTGAGGCCAATATGGACAAACTAACTGGTAAGTTTTTTACGAAATGAATACATTTTATAATTAAGCAGCTTTCAGATGAAGAAGTAAAAACCACAGTTCTTTCCCTTCAGCGGGTCTGAGAGGTATCTGCTGGAAGACCTTCAGGGTACATTGGGAATGCTAAAAGTCACTTAGAGAAACCATGCGAAGTGTATCTTGAAAGCACAGACACTACGCCCTGTTTATGGGCTCTGGACATCGCAATCCTAATATTATTAATATCGAATCAGCACATGGGTGGGGGGATATTGTTTTACGGTTACTCAGGGGGATTTAAGAGATAAGAATGTCTTGACATGTCTATAATATCAAATTTATTGTTTACTGTATATTGTTCATGGTTTGTAAACCTTATAAATGCAAATAAAAAGAGTTAACAAAAAAAAAAAATATAGGGCAGAGCCCATGCACTTTTTTTTGCCAGCCAAGGTAAAATTACGCAGCTGAGGGTGACAGCTCGCAGCTGTCTGCTTTCACTAAGCTAGACTTAGGGCCCTTTCACACTGGCGTTTTTGAAAAAATGCGGCAGATGCGGCAGAATTACCGCATCTGCCGCATCTTCCGCCTAATGGCCTCACTTGCGACACCGATCCGGCAAGCTTCATGCATTGTCTATGGGGCTAGCAGTCAGGTGCGGCAACCGCGATCAGCAGCATTTTTTTTCGCAGCTGCAACTGCCGCATCTGCCGCAACCAGCAAAACCGCACTTGCCGCAAGCCCCATAGTCAATACATGCGGCTTGCCGCAAGTGTGCCACAAGTGCAGCCATTAGGCAGAAGATGCAGCAATTCTGCCGGGTCTGCCGCATTTTCAAATAAATGCCAGTGTGAAAGGGGCCTTAAAAATACTGCAAATCCCCATGCATTATTTATTTATTTAAATTCCCTATGACAGCAGGTTGGTTGCCATACACCAATGTGTATGGCCAACAAGCACAATCACTGTCCAGATGGTGGAAATGCAGTCTGACTGCAACAGCCAATCACAGAGGTGCTCACAGAGTCTGAGCATCTGTGACTGGCTGTTTGTCTGACAGTGCAATGAATATGCAAGTAGGTTAATGGGCGGCCCCAGGAGAGATTCAGCGGGAGACTAAGCTGACCTGGAAGTGATCCAGCAGGAGTGTGGGAAAGTGAGTGGCCCCAGGAGCAGCAGCAGGAATCTGGTAAACCCAATCTACCTGTTCTTATATCTATCTATATTCACTAGGTCCTGTCACTCAGAACAGACAGCTGTATGTCAGGACAGTATGCAGACTTTGTACATTATGTCTGTATACTGTTCCCATGCAGTTTGAGCATATTCTCAACCATCTCTGCCTTTTTACATTCCCTCCACAGACTTCATCGTTGCGTCCAGCAGAAAATCACTTGCGTTTCCCATTGACTTACATTGTTCTTGCTATTCGGAACAAATATGTGAATATTACAAAGTACTCATTACTAATGTAACGATTAGAAATATTTGGGTACTCGCTCATCACTAGTTACAGCAACAGAGTTAGATTACACAAGACTAGTTATTACATTATATAATACACAAGAGAAGCCTCCAGGGGGCGACAAAAGAGAAGACATTATAATAAAGACTATCTTACATCATAGTGAAACTCCTACCAATGTTTACACCAGGGTCATTACAGCAAGGCATTTCTTTAGTTGACCACTTACAGATGCAAATTTATTAAAGGGTTTGTCCAGTGGACAGGATTTGTAAAAAATTACAAACTCATATTCACCTCCACGCACTCAGCTGGGATCCTGGGCTGCCAATTGTCCAGAAATTCCAGGACAGTCCGTACAAATAGGACATTATTTTTGCACTGTCCATGAAAAAAAAATTCAGGCATCCATTATTTTGTTTTGAAGCTGAAGAAACATGCAGAATATTTAAAATGTAATTATCATCATTTTACAGTGAATACAGCTGATGTCTTCATATTAGAAGTATGGACAATAACATAGAACACTTAGGGTACCGTTACACGTCGCAACATTGCATGCAATTTCACTTGCAACTTACTGGTTGCAGTGAAATCATGGACACATTGTTCTATCTTGTTGCTGTGTAGAAATGGAACAATGTGTCCATGATTTCACTGCAACCAGTAAGTTGCAAGTGAAATTGCATGCAATGTAGCGACGTTTAAAGGTACCCTTAAAATCTTACGCAAAATTGCTTGAGTTCCCCATTGTTATCCTTTTATCCTTGGCTCATCTGAGCTTCCAACTGCTCATTACAAGCACTGATCACTCGAGTATGGTAGTGTTCGTTCGTCTCTACTTCTAATCATAATGATTTATTATGGTTTTCCAGTGTGTCCATAAAAATTTTGTTTGTCCATGATTTTTTGATAAGCTGTCCTTAAAAAATAAAAAGTCAAGTTGGCAACAATGCTGGGAATGGTCCATTACGTGGTCTGTGCAGAGACAAGAAAAAGTGATCTTGAGGTGCCCCCAGGCCGTGGGGTACTCGGGGCTGGGCTGGTGCTGTCTCTCTGGGATCACGGTAGTCGTGACCCGGTCCCATGGCCTGGGCTCAGTCCAAAAAGGAAGGGGTTATTTACAGGGGATTTTGTTGTGACGCAACCCCGGGTATGTGGTCAGTGGGGACCACCGCTGCTGTATTCCTGCTGGGGACGGTGGTGAGGGGCAGCTGGATGGTAAGCCCTCCTCGGGTAGGGTTGGGTGTCCCCGTGGCAGGTGTAGTGTAAAGGGCTGTGTACTCTGGATGCTTCACTTACTTCTGTGCTGCAGCTTCTCCAGTAAGCATGCAAGGACAGCAGGGATGTGGCTCCGCAGGTGGAGATCTCTGCAGCGGCGCTGGAAAGAACAGTCTCAGGCAATGGTGAGATTACCGGGTACTTTACTGAAGTTCTTTTAGCAGCACGTTACAAGTCACAGTTCTCACAGTTCTTACAAGTTAGCACTGCTCTGGGCACTCGGGTTCTACTGCAGCTCAGACGGTTCCTCTGCGTTGCCTCCCTCAAGTTCCTTTCAGGCCCTGCTTGTCTCTTTCCCTGTCTTCACTCACGGGTTTGGTCTGGCCGTCACAGGCTTTTGTGTGATGCTTCCCTCTGTCTCAGGGTCACTAGCCCTAGTTCGATGGCTGTGTTCCTAAACTGTGGTGGTAGGTTGGCTGCATGTCATAGAGCCCCACGCCAGTGTGTCTCGTGATTGGGGTCTTTGAGTTTCCCCAGTCAGCTCTATAGAGCCGGTTCTCTGGGTGTCCTTGACCTAGCCCTCCAGTGACCCAGGTATAATGTGGGCTCACCAGCCTCCTTCTGTCTCACTGTGGGATGTTGTTGTTTTTGGCTTCTTTCCCTCGCCTCCGGCTATGGAGCGAGCTTTCTCCCCTAGGAAATTTGCCTCTGTGGTTCTGCGTCCTCCAGGGAACCTCTCCTCCTGGGAAGTGGTCTTGACTGACTGCCTACAACTAAGTGTTCCCGTGTTTTATTTGTGGTCTCTCCACCCACTTGTTCAGCTACTCTTTCTCTCCTCCCACACTGCTCTTAACCCCTGCTACTCCTTGCCTAACCTAGAGTTCTAGGCGTAGGGTCAGTGTGTGGTTGTTCCTACGGTCAACCGACTTCCTCGCCTGGCTGCAGTTCACCCTGTGGCCGCCCTGGTCGCAGGGGCGCCACAATCTTATCTCATCATGAAACGTCTAATGACAAGCTGCTCATGTCGCTTGACCGCTGCAGACAATCACAAGCCGTAGTGGTCCAGTGGATGGTAGAATGGTTACATTACCAATTCCTGTCTCTGTGCTGGAACCAGGCGAATGCTGGGACGTGATTATATTCCAGTTTATTTTTTACATATTCCATCCCAGGGCAAAGTATTATTTTGCTCGTACAAACCCTTTAAGTGCCACAGAACTGGTGAATGCTACAAAAATGAATTCAAAATATTGTATGATGTCAGTGGTGCACACATTTGTGGGGTCAGTGATGCAGAAGGTGTACTACATACTGACACCCAACACTATATACTTCCTTTGTAATTGATACCCCTTTCATTGATACAGCAGGTGTATAGTGTGAGGTGTCAGGCAGGAGGTGTGTAATATAGGGTTACAGAAGATGCCCGATGTAATGCAAAATTCACATATCTATATTTTTTCACATATAGAGCATATGCTCATTATATTATATCTACAAAAAGAATTTTCCATTGCAAATGCTCATCCACAGTAACATAGTGTGAGGTCAGTGATGTAGGAGGTGTGTAGTGTGAGGTCAGTGATGTAGGAGGTGTGTAGTGTGAGGTCAGTGATGCAGCAGGTGTGTAGTGTGAGGTCAGTGATGTAGGAGGTGTGTAGTGTGAGGTCAGTGATGTAACAGGTGTGTAGTGTGAGGTCAGTGATGTAGGAGGTGTGCAGTGTGACGTCAGTGATGTAGGAGGTGTGTAGTGTGAGGTCAGTGATGTAGGAGGTGTGTAGTGTGGGGTAAGTGATGCAGCAGGTGTGTAGTGTGAGGTCAGTGATGTAGGAGGTGTGTAGTGTGAGGTCAGTGATGTAACAGGTGTGTAGTGTGAGGTCAGAGGAGGTGTGCAGTGTGGGGTCAGTGATGTAGGAGGTGTGTAGTGTGAGGTCAGTGATGTAGGAGGTGTGCAGTGTGAGGTCAGTGATGTAGGAGGTGTGTAGTTTGGGGTCAGTGATGTAGGAGGTGTGTAGTGTGAGGTCAGTGATGTAGGAGGTGTGTAGTGTGAGGTCAGTGATGTAGGAGGTGTGTAGTTTGGGGTCAGTGATGTAGGAGGTGTGTAGTGTGAGGTCAGTGATGTAGGAGGTGTGTAGTTGGGGTCAGTGATGTAGGAGGTGTGTAGTGTGAGGTCAGTGATGTAGGAGGTGTGTAGTGTGGGGTCAGTGATGTAGGAGGTTTTAGTTTGGTCATGTGATGTAGGATGTGTGTAGGTGAGGCAGTGATGTAGAGGTGAGTGTGAGGTCAGTGATGTAGGAGGTGTGCAGTGTGAGGTCAGTGATGTAGGAGGTGTGTAGTTGGGGTCAGTGATGTAGGAGGTGTGTAGTGTGGGTCAGTGATGTAGGAGGTGTGTAGTGTGAGGTCAGTGATGTAGGAGGTGTGTAGTTGAGGTCAGTGATGTAGGAGGTGTGTAGTGTGAGGTCAGTGATGTAGGAGGTGTGTAGTTTGGGGTCAGTGATGTAGGAGGTGTGTAGTGTGGGGTCAGTGATGTAGGAGGTGTGCAGTGTGAGGTCAGTGAGTGGGAGGTTCAGTGTGAGGTCAGTGATGTAGGAGGTGTGTAGTGTGGGGTCAGTGATGTAGGAGTGTGTAGTGTGGGTCAGTGATGTAGGAGGTGGTAGTTGGTCAGTGATGTAGGAGGTGTGAGTTGGGTCAGTGAGTAGGAGGTGTTAGAGTGAGGTCAGTGTGTAGGAGGTGTGTAGTGTGGGGTCAGTGATGTAGGAGTGTGTAGTAGTGGATGAGGTAGTGCAGTGTAGGAGGTAGTGTAGTAGAGGGTGTAGAGTGAGGTCAGGTGTAGGAGGTGTGTAGTTGGGGTCAGTGATGTAGGTAGGTGTGTAGTGTGAGGTCAGTGATGTAGGAGGTGTGTAGTGTGAGGTCAGTGATGTAGGAGGTGTGTAGTGTGGGGTCAGTGATGTAGAGGTGTGTAGTGTGAGGTCAGTGATGTAGGAGGTGTGTGTAGTCAGTGATGGAGTGTGTGTGTGGGTCAGTGATGTATAGGTGTGTAGTGTGAGGTCAGTGATGTAGGAGGTGTGTAGTGTGGGGTCAGTGATGTAGTAGGTGTGTAGTGTGAGGTCAGTGATGTAGGAGGTGTGTAGTGTGGGGTCAGTGATGTAGGAGTGTGCTGTATTTGGAGTCAGTGATGTAGGAGGTGTGTAGTGTGAGGTCAGTGATGTAGGAGGTGTGTAGTGGGGGTCAGTGATGTAGGAGGTGTGTAGTGTGGGGTCAGTGATGTAGGAGGTGTGTAGTGTGGGGTCAGTGATGTAGGAGGTGTGTATGTGGGGTCAGTGATGTAGGAGGTGTGTAGTGTGGGGTCAGTGATGTAGGAGGTGTGTAGTGTGGGGTCAGTGATGTAGGAGGTGTGTGTAGTGTGGGGTCAGTGATGTAGGAGGTGTGTAGTGTGGGGTCAGTGATGTAGGAGGTGTGTAGTGTGGGGTCAGTGATGTAGGAGGTGTGTAGTGCGGGTCAGTGATGAGGAGGTGTGTAGTGTGAGGTCAGTGATGTAGGAGGTGTGTAGTGTGAGTTGAAGAGTGTGTAGTGTGAGGTCAGTGATGTAGGAGGTGTGCAGTGGGAGGTCAGTGATGTAGGAGGTGTGCAGTGGAGGTCAGTGATGTAGGAGGTGTGTAGTGTGGGGTCGTGATGTAGAGGTGTGTAGTTTGGGGTCAGTGATGTAGGAGGTGTGTAGTGTGGGGTCAGTGATGTAGGAGGTGTGTAGTGTTGGGTCAGTAATACAAAAGGTGTGTAGTGTGGGGTCAGTGATGTAGGAGGTGTGTAGTGTGAGGTCAGAGGAGGTGTGCAGTGTGGGGTCAGTAATGCAAGAGGTGTGTAGTGTGGGGTTATTGATGTAGGAGGTGTGTAAGTGTGAGGTCAGTGATGTAGGAGGTGTGCAGTGTGAGGTCAGTGATGTAGGAGGTGTGTAGTGTGAGGTCAGTGATGTAGGAGGTGTGCAGTGTGAGGTCAGTGATGTAGGAGGTGTGCAGTGTGAGGTCAGTGATGTAGGAGGTGTGCAGTGTGAGGTCAGTGATGTAGGAGGTGTGTAGTGTGGGGTCAGTGATGTAGGAGGTGTGTAGTTTGGGGTCAGTGATGTAGGAGGTGTGTAGTGTGGGGTCAGTGATGTAGGAGGTGTGCAGTGTGAGGTCAGTGATGTAGGAGGTGTGTAGTGTGGGGTCAGTGATGTAGGAGGTGTGTAGTTTGGGGTCAGTGATGTAGGAGGTGTGTAGTGTGGGGTCAGTGATGTAGGAGGTGTGTAGTGTGGGGTCAGTAATACAAGAGGTGTGTTGTGTGAGGTCAGTGATGTAGGAGGTGTGTAGTGTGGGGTCAGTGATGTAGGAGGTGTGTAGTGTGAGGTCAGTGATGTAGGAGGTGTGCAGTGTGAGGTCAGTGATGTAGGAGGTGTGTAGTGTGGGGTCAGTGATGTAGGAGGTGTGTAGTGTGGGGTCAGTGATGTAGGAGGTGTGTAGTGTGGGGTCAGTGATGTAGGAGGTGTGTAGTGTGGGGTCAGTGATGTAGGAGGTGTGTAGTGTGGGGTCAGTAATACAAGAGGTGTGTTGTGTGAGGTCAGTGATGCAGTAAGGTTATTCCAATTTAATTGGTTGGGTAGAATCACACATGGACCTGACCTGCTGTTGTGCACAGTATTCCTGTGTAGACAGGACTGTGCAGAGTTACAGGGTGCCCTGGTGGCAGTGAGGTGTGGGGGCAGTGGTCTGTACATTATGTAGGGGCTCTGTGTATACTTTAGGGGTCTCCTGTATACAGGGACACTCCTTGCTGTCTCAGTATTCCTGGGGCTGCTCCCTCAGTGGGAAGGTCTGTGTGTAGTGTTGTAACTTCCTCAGCCTGTTTACTGAGAGTGCAGCCATTCACACATAGTATCAGCAGGAAGCAGCCTGCAGCACTCAGTGCCTCTCCATCCAGGGTCTCCAGCACTCAGTGCCTCTCACTCACTGAGGAGCAGACAGGGACATGGGGCACCAGGGGACAGACTGATCCTCCACACTGGGTAAGCTGCCCCCTCTGTGGGTGTTTATATCTGGGGTAGGGGAGTTGTGCATTCAGGGGGGTCCTGCAGAGCTTCCCCTGGGGGCTCTCAGTGTTGGGCACATTCCAGGGGGAGGGGGCACAGATATCATTGTGGAGGGTGTGTATATACACGTGCTCCTGTGTACATGTCCACGATGTACTGGACAGCAGGATACAATATTCATACAATGTAGCTGCAGCTCCCTCTGTCCTGGTAGGATGTTTTAATAA